>BRDA01013244.1:45115-57299 GCA_036984385.1 Crenuchus spilurus | reverse complement strand
TCAATCAATCAATCAATCAATCAGTCAGTCAATCACTCAGTCGATCAATAAATCAGTCAGTCAACCAGTCAGTCAGTCAGTCAATCAATCACTCAGTCGGTCAATAAATCAGTCAGTCAATCAATCAGTCAATCAATCAATCAGTCAATCAGTCAGTCAATCACTCAGTCGATCAATAAATCAGTCAGTCAACCAGTCAGTCAGTCAATCACTCACTCAGTCGGTCAATAAATCAACCAGTCAACCAGTCAGTCAGTCAGTCAGTCAATCAATCACTCAGTCGGTCAATAAATCAATCAGTCAGTCAATCAATCAGTCAATCAATCAATCAGTCAATCAGTCAGTCAATCACTCAGTCGATCAATAAATCAGTCAGTCAACCGGTCAGTCAATCAGTCAGTCAATCAATCAATCAGTCAGTCAATAAATCAATCAGTCAACCAGTCAGTCAATCAGTCAGTCAGTCAATCAGTCAGTCAGTCACTCAGTTGGTCAATAAATCAATCAGTCAACTGGTCAGTCTGTCAACCAATCAGTCAATCACTCAGTCGGTCAATCAATCAATCAATCAATCAATCAATCAGTCAGTCAATCACTCAGTCGATCAATAAATCAGTCAGTCAACCGGTCAGTCAATCAGTCAGTCAGTTAATCAATCAATCAGTCAATCAATCACTCAGTCGGTCAATAAATCAATCAGTCAACCAGTCAGTCAGTCAATCACTCAGTTGGTCAATCACTCAGTCAATCACTCAGTTGGTCAATAAATCAATCAGTCAACTGGTCAGTCTGTCAACCAATCAGTCAATCAGTCAATCACTCAGTCGGTCAATCAATCAATCAATCAATCAATCAATCAGTCAATCAGTCAGTCAATCACTCAGTCGATCAATAAATCAGTCAGTCAACCGGTCAGTCAATCAGTCAGTCAATCAATCAATCAGTCAGTCAATCAATCACTCAGTCGGTCAATAAATCAATCAGTCAACCAGTCAGTCAGTCAATCACTCAGTTGGTCAATAAATCAATCAGTCAACCGGTCAGTCTGTCAACCAATCAGTCAATCACTCAGTCGGTCAATCAATCAATCAATCAGTCAACCAGTCAGTGTGTCAACCAATCAGTCAGTCAATCAATCTTTCGGTCAGTCAATCACTTAATCAATCAATCAACCATTCAACCAGTCAGTTAATCAGTCAGTTAATCACAGCTCATGAGGTTTTGGTGTTGGTGTGCACTGATCCTGTATGTGATGTAAGGTCACTGGGTTGTTTGCTGGTGTTACACAATCGTCTCTGAATCTGTTTCAGAGAGGAAGATCACTGTAGATGAAGACCTCATCATCCTCATAGATGGTCTGAATGAAGCAGAATTCCACAAGCCTGACTACGGTGACACCATCGTCTCTTTCCTCTGTAAGACCATCAGCAGGTTCCCAGGCTGGCTCAAGCTAGTGGTGACTGTCAGAACTTCACTGCAGGTAATGCTCACACTGACTGAGGTGTTGTCATATTGTGACAGTCGCAGGGTTTGTGTTACAGTAATGTGATTACTTTTTCCTGTAAAGTATTGCAGTTATGAATGTAATCACATTACAGTTACTGACATAATAATAACTGCATTTCTGTAATGATGCTAATATTCAAAACTGATGCATAGAAAGTCTCAACAGCTCAGTTTCCAGTTTAGAGTATGAATTTACCCATTCTACCTTAAATAGAAGAGCGTGAATGTTAACTGCTGCAGCATTTAAGGTGGAATGGGAAGATGCTTATGAATAAGAAGTTAACTCATCTGTTTAAACCGTGTGTTTGATTGACTTTATTCTGAGCTGTAGGTTCTCATTTTTTGTGGCTTGTTAGCATAGCCATTGTGGCTTGTTAGCATAGCCGTTAGCTGTCTGTATTGTGTTCAGAGCATGTACTTGTCTTTTAAATAAAACCCACTGAGGTCCAGTTCTTCTGCATTTTGGTACCGGTTTGTTTTGTAGAGTAACACAGAAGTAAATCATTAGAATGAGATTACTTTGTCCAGAAACTAGTAAGTAAAGTAATCCCATTACAGTTTTATGAGAAGTAATCAGTCATTTGTATTAGATTACTTTTTCTTAGTAATGACTCCAACCCTGCTTAGTGGTAATTTCCTTCACAACTTGATACTCCTGATCCTGAAGATGTACCACCCAGCAGAGTTTAACTCCAAACCTATTGTAATACATCCTCATGATGAAGGCCTTTTAGGTGGGTCTAAACACTCCATGATGGTCCATCTACAAGCCCAGGATTAAACACCTCTGTACTAAACCATATTCTGCTCCTATAATGAGTTCTTCAATGAAACAGATGAACAGGACACAGTGAACCTTAGGACAAGCGGAGTCTACAGAATGTTATGATAACACTAGGGCTCAAATGCAAAGAGACAGTCCAAAATATGTTTTAGAGGTTTTAATTCCATAAAAGCCCTTTAATCTACACATTTGTGGGTGCATTTAAATGTAGTTGGTTTATCGTGTATTACATCAAAATGTACAAATGTTTTCTTGTTTACGATGCCAAGGTAACCAGCCTTGAGACTGAGCTGTGTGGGCGGAAAGAGAGATGTCAGCCTTGTAATTGGCGGAGAAAGCTTAATGCTACTCATTAATAGCTCCGCCCACTTTACATGGAAAGAGGAGAAATAGTGGTGAAGTAGTAATAATAATAATAATAATACAGTGATGAAAATAAGTATTTGAACACCCTGCGAATTTGCAAGTTCTCCCACTTAGACATCATGGAGGGGTCTGAAATGTTCATCTTAGGTGCATGTCCACTGTGAGAGACATAGTCTAAAAGAAAACATTCGGAAATCACAATGTATGATTCTAAATTAGAAGCACGTGTTTTAATCATTTATTTGTTTAGCTTCTTCCATTTTCTAATAATTGCTCCAACAGTTGATATTTTTTCACCAAGCTGCTTGGCAATTGCCCCGTAGCCCTTTCCAGCCTTGTGGAGGTTTACAATCTTGTCTCTGATGTCTTTGGACAACTCTTTGGTCTTAGCCATGTTAGTATTTGGGAGTCTTGCTGATTGTGTGCAGTGGACAGGTGTCTTTATGCAGCTAACAACCTCAAACACGTGCTTCTAATTTAGAATCATACATTGTGATTTCTGGATGTTTTCTTTTAGATTATGTCTCTCACAGTGGACATGCACCTAAGATGAACATTTCAGACCCCTCCATGATTTCTAAGTGGGAGACCTTTTGTAGGGTGTTCAAATACTTATTTTCCTCACTGTAATATGTTCAATTTATATATCGCCTTTCTCAAACCCAAGGACGCTTTACAATTATACAACCTTGTCAAAAGGAAAAAGAAAAGTTTTTAACTGAGTCTTAAATGAAGACAGATCAGAACAGTCACGAAGAGTTTGAGGTAAGGAATTCCAAAGAGTTGGCACAAAGAGTACCACCCATCGATTTTAATTTAAATCGAGGGACTGCCAGAAGTCCAGTGTCAGAAGACGTGAGGGTGCGAGAAGGAACATTAAAATGAATACGTTCCCTGAGATAAGAAGGGGCAAGACCATGCAAGGTTTTAAAGGTAAGGAGAAGAATCATATTTAATGCGGGACGTGACCAGCAACCAGTGAAGTTGTTGTAAAACAGGTGTGATATGTGCAGAACGTTTTGTAAAGGTGCGAGCCCTTGCAGCTGAATTTTGTACATAATGATGATGGTTAAGCAGAGTGGAAGGAATGCCAAAAAGAAGAGAATTACAATAATCGAGCCTAAGTATTGGCGCAATAGGGGGCTTTGGCTAAAAAAGTGCAATGCCAGTTTATGTTTATTCGATTTTGGAAAGGTTTTCATAAGACAAGAAAGCAAAAGCAGACCCAATACATGACCAGCAGTTTTTCTCCTGTGGCAGGACATCACCAAGCCGCTCCCGTTCCACCGCATCTCGCTGGATGCTCTGGAGGAGAACGATGCCATTGACCAGGACCTGCAGGGCTACATCCTGCACCGCATACACAGCAGCGCGGAGATCCAGAACAACATCTCGCTCAATGGCAAAATGGACAACACCAGCTTTGGTAAGCTCAGTGCCCATCTGAAGGCTCTAAGCCAGGGCTCCTACCTCTACCTGAAGCTGACCTTCGACCTGATCGAGCGCGGATACCTGGTGCTCAAGAGCTCCAGCTACAAGGTGGTTCCCGTCAGCCTGGCTGAGGTTTACCTGCTACAGTGCAACATGCGCTTCCCCACGCAGTCGTCCTTCGAGAGGGCCCTGCCCCTCCTCAACGTGGCCCTGGCCTCGCTGCACCCTCTGACCGATGAGCAGATCTACCAGGCCATCAACGCCGGCTCCCTCAGGGGCACACTGGACTGGGATGATTTCCAGCAGAGGTTAGACAACCTGGCTGTCTTCTTGGTGAAGAGGCGGGACGGCACACGTATGTTCGTGCACCCTTCCTTCAGGGAGTGGCTGATCTGGAGGGAGGAAGGAGAGAAGACCAAGTTCCTGTGTGATCCCAGGTGAGGAAAGCAAAGCCAGCTGTGAAGTAAGACTGGAATGATTAACCCTTTCATGTGTGAATTATGAAAAACTAGATCCGAATGTGTTTATTCTTCTTTCAGATTGATCAAATCTAGATTTGTAAGTTGTTGAGGTTTAAGAGCTGTTCAGATATATTTAAAATGAAAAGTTTTGTGTTGTAGAATAAATGTTATTGTGTAATATTCTAACATGTACTGCTTTGCCAAAGGAAAATAAAACATCATCATGTATTAGCTGAAATCCTAACCCTAACCCTAGTCCTAACTCTAATACTGGTCCTAATCTTAACCATTGTCCTAAATCTAATGATGGTCCTAACCCTGGTCCTAAACCTAACCCTGGTCCTAACCTCAATACTGGTCTTAACCCTGGTCCTAACATTAATGCTGGTTTTAACTCTAACCCTATTCCTAATCCTAACCCTGGTCCTAACTCTAATGTTGGTTTTAACCCTAACCTTAGTCCTAATTCTAGTACTGGTCCTAATCCTAACCATTGTCCTAAATCTAATGATGGTCCTAACCCTGGTCCTAACTCCAATACTGGTCCTAATCCTGGTCCTAACTCTAATACTGGTCCTAATCCTAACCACTGTCCTAAATTTAATGATGGTCCTAACCCTGGTCCTAATCCTAACCATTGTACTAAACCTAATGATGGTCCTAACCCTGGTCCTAACATTAATGCTGGTTCTAAATCTATCTCTAACCCTAGTCCTAATCCTAGCCCTGGTCCTAACTCTAATGCTGGTTCTAACTCTAACCCTAGTCCTAACTTTACTCCAAGTCCAAACCCAAACCCTGGTCATAACTCTAACCCTAGTCCTAACCCTACCCTTGTCTTAACTCTAAACCTAGTTCTAATCATAACCCTGGTCCTAATCATAACCTGTGTCCTAAATGTAATCCTAGTCCTGGTACTAATCCTAACCCTGGTCCTAATCCTAAAACTAACCCTAAACATGGTACTATCCTTAGCCATAGTCTTAACTTTAACCCTAGACCTAACTCTAACCTTAGTCTTAATCCTAACTCTGGTAGTAACTCTAATGCTGGTGATGATAAAGGAGTGTGTAATACAGTTTAATAGCCCAGTTAACAGTTGATAGATGACCCGATATTAAGATATTGGTTATTAGCAGCAGTACAGTGCAGGAGAGGGATTAATAGGGGTTCCTGGTTTGAGAGGTCTGACTGAGTCTCGGAGGGTTTGTGTTACTGTGGTTCAGTGCCAAAGCTGTGTTAGATCATCTCTGTGTACAACAGTCTGATATAACATGTTGTTTTAGTTTTAGTCGCTCCCTCACTTCTCTTCTCTGCTCCGTCACTGTCACAGGAACGGGCACACTCTGCTGGCCTTCTGGTTCTCCAGACAGGAGAACAAACTCAACAGACAACAGACTATAGAACTGGGCCATCACATACTCAAAGCACATATATTTAAGGTGAAGCAATGAGTCACTTTATCCCAAACATTTATACACTGACACTCTCAAATATACACTGTAATGTAATGAAGGATTAGATACTGACATTTCTTTGCCTGTTTTGCAGGGTCTGAGTAAGAAAGTGGGGGTCTCCTCATCCATCCTGCAGGGGCTTTGGGTGTCTTTCAGCACCGAGAGTTTATCCACAGCTTTATCCTCTCTAAGAAACCTCTACACCCCTAATATTAAGGTAGAGCACAGACCTTTTCTGACAGTTTTACCTGTTCTAGACTTTCATAATAATCTGGTCTCCTCTCTCAGACACTTCTCTACCATACCATGCATCTCTTCTCTCATCTCTGTTTTTCCTCAGCTCTCCTCTTGTTTCAAATCACTCCTCGCTCATACACTTCCCTTCCATACTGTCCTTCTATTCTCTCTCCTCTCTGTTTTTCCTCAGCTCTCCTCTTGTTTCAAATCACTCCTCGCTCATACGCTTCCCTTCCATACTGTCCTTCTATTCTCTCTCCTCTTGTTTCTCTTCACTCACGTCCTCTCTCAGACACTTCTCTTCCATACCATGCATCTCATTGCTGTTTCAAGTCACTCGTCATTTCTAGTCACTCCTCTCTGACACTTCTCTTCCATGTCGTGCTCTCTCCTCTGTTTTTTTTGCCTCAGCTCTGCTCTCAAACAAAAAAAGAACACCCTGTAGACACTTTATCAAAAACAAGAGTTTTATATAGACTTGTTATGTATCGTACTGTAAACCAGCTAATCGGAGCACAGCTGCCTCCATTACAGATTTCAGTTACAGCTTGTCTGTTCAGTAACCTTCTCTCTAACATACTTATCTTACATACCACACAAGCCATCATCAGTTATTCTCCTTTTATCTCTCCGTTTTCATCTTTCCTCAGCTCTCCATTTGCTCTGGAGCAGTTTGATTTCCCGGCCGTAGAAGGGAAAAGTGTAGAATCTGCACTTTTGACAAAATTCTGTTTAATGAGCGTAACTTCTAACCTTGTTATTTGTGGATTCAGAAAATTTTTCTTTTTGATGTTGCACTTCCCTTTGATCTCCGTCTTTGGCCTCACACTCTCCATGTGCACACTCAGGTGTCCCGCCTGCTGATGATGGGAGGAGCCAATGTAAACTACCGCACAGAGGTTCTGAACAACGCTCCAGTGCTGTGCGTGCATGCCCACCTGGGCTACATGGACATGGTCAACCTGCTGCTGGAGTTTGGTGCCAACATTGACTCGCTGTCCGAGAGTGGAATGACCCCGCTCAGTTACGCTGCTGCCGCGGGAAACCTGGGCATAGTCACCACCCTCTGCAAGAGGAGGGCCAAGGTACGTCCATCAACTCAAGCACTCTCACACTGTTTTCTCAGAGGACAAGGTCATCAGTGGAGGCTCAGTAGAAGAACAATTTAATTTTTTCCTGTCGTAGTTGTCATAATTGAAAAACATGAATGACACCTTTGCTTCCCCTGCAGCTTGATCACCTCGACAGGAATGGCCAGTGCGCTCTGGTGCATGCGGCTCTACGGGGCCACCTGGAGGTGGTGAAGTTCCTCCTGCAGAGTGACTGGGGGACAGGGGCGAAGTTGCAACAGCTCCAGACACCCTCCCCGACCCAGCCACAGTCAGAGCCCTCCAGCCCAGAGCAGGCACAAACAGAGGATGAGCAAGAGGACACCCCGGAGGAGGCAGACCAAGAAGTTGTGGTCAGCACAGAGCAACCCGAGTCTCCGGACGAGTCTCAGCAGAAGCTCCCACAGACTCAGCCTCAGCCTCAACCGGAGCCTCAGCCTCAGTCTCAGCACTCATCCTTCAGTAAGAGTCAGGGAGTACAGCAGGCTCTGGTAGCAGCAGCCAGTATGGGCTACATTGAGGTGAGGATGAGCATGTTTCTCTTCATCCTGACCTTGTATTTCTCCCACAAAGTCCCGGGAGCAGAATTCTCTGTTCTTCTAGCCTGACTGGTTCCTGTTCATTCATTTCTGTCTTTTGTTCTTGTGTTGTTTTCTTTCTCTTCTTCCCTCTGCACTTGTATCATTTTGATAAAGATGCACTACTAACCCTTCAGCATGTGGGATACCATAGTAACTACCTAACAACACCATAGCAGCCACCTAGGTACACCTCAGCAACCACTTCAGCACAGTCGCACCCACCTACACTTTATCAACCACAATAGAGATCATCGCAACCACCTAGGTACACAGTAGCAACCATCTGGTAACACCCTTAGCAACCACTCAATAGACCCTAGCAACCTTCTACTAACACCTTAGCAAGTACTCAAGAGACCATAGCAACCGTCTTAACATCACCTTAGCAACCAGTCAGGAGACCATAGAAACCACTTTAGTAAAAAGTAGCAAACACCTAGCAACACCTCAGCAACCAATCGGGAGACCCTAACAAGCACCTGGCAACACAATAGCAGCTACCCAGCAATGCCCTAGCAACCGATTACTTAGCTGCACAGTCACATCATTTTCTTCAACAAATGCACTAATCTAGTCTTTTCTGTCCTGTCAGATTGTGACCTTCCTGCTGGACCTGCCTGAGAAAGACGAAGAGGAGACAGAACGCGCTCAGATCAACAGCTTTGACTCTCTGTGGGGGGAGACAGGTAGGTTGAGTTAGTCTGTAGTCTTTCACATGATACTGTATGTACATTTCACTGTGACACTGTGACTGACCACAGCCTCGTCCACAGCCCTGACCGCAGCAGCAGGCAGGGGGAAGCTGGACGTTTGCAGACTGCTGTTGGAGCAGGGTTCTGCGGTGGCCCAAACAAACCGTCGGGGTCTGGTGCCTCTATTCACCGCCGTACGCCAAGGACACTGGCAGGTAACCGACCTTTATCCCTCAGCCAGGCACCTGTATTGAGTAAATCAGAGTTCTGTCTTGACGACATCAATCTGTGTCAAGTAAACATTTGATATGTGGGCTATAAATGGCCCAAGACTATAAGAGGGATGCTTTGGTGCAGTGTGCAGTAAGTACTATTCACCATCAAACCAAAACAAGTATCTCCAGTTTTTATTTTTCAGCAATTCTTTTGTTTATCATTTATGTGTTCATTTAATGTCCTACAGTTCAGACTGAGCATTTGCTTTAGGAATGAGAAATATGTGAATATGGAGGATTTTTTGAGCTATTATGGATGTTGCATCTAAAAACACTCCATGTGGGATACTGCAGTAATTACCTAGCAGCACCATAGCACCCACCTTATCAACCACTTCACAGACCACAGCCTAAGTACACCTCAGCAACAACTACAGAGACCATAACACCTACGTAAGTACACCATAACAAACACCAGGAAGACCCTAGCTACCACCTAGCTACTTATAAGCAACCACTCAGGAGACCAGAGCAACCAGTTAGGTACACAGTAGCAACCATCTGGAAACACCTTAGCAACCACTCAGCAGACTGTAGCATCCACCTAGGTACACGGTAACAACTATCTAGCAACACCTTAGCAAAATCTCAGGAGACCCTAGCTACCATTTTAGCAGCACCTCAACAACCATTCAGGAGATCATAGCAACCATCTTAGCAACACCTTAGCAACCACTCAGACCAAAGCAACCTTCTTCGCAACTCCTTAGTAACCACTCAGGAGACCATAGTAACCACCTAGGTGCACAGTAACAACCATCTAGCAACATCTTAGCAACCACTCAGGAGACCCAAGCAACCACCTTAGCAACCACTCAGGAGACCAATACAACCACCTAGGTACACAGTAGCAACTATTTACCAACACCTTAACAACCACTCAGGAGACAATAGTAATCACTTACATACACAGTAGCAACCACCTAGGTACACAGTAGCAACCATCTCGCAACACCTTAGCAACCACCCAGGAAACCATAGCAACCACTTAGGAGACCCTTTCAACTATTCAGGTATACCAAAGCAACTGCATATTTATATAAGACAATGCATCTGAACATGAGAATTGAAGGCTGTAGTCTGTATCTTCCACTTTGTTGAGTTTACTGTGCATTAATCTTTGTATGATATAGATACTGAAGTGCAAATCTGAAATCTGGACCTGTACCTTCCACAGATTGTAGATTTGCTGCTCACTCACGGTGCAGACGTCAACATGGCAGACAAGCAGGGCCGTACTCCACTTATGATGGCAGCTTCAGAGGGTCATGTAGAGACAGTGGAGTACCTGCTGGCTCAAGGTGAGAGTCACAGCACTTATACTGTTAGGGCTCACACTAAAGGTGTTGCCTGGATCTAGAGACTTTAGTACATTTGGTCAAGTGTCAAAGCTTTTTTGGAGTCCAGAGGACCAAACTCAGGTCCTCCTGAGATCAGTGGTCTGTAGTTCTCTTTAAGTGGTCTGCTGAGTGTGTGGAAGCTTCCAGCACCCCATGTGTGTGATTGAGTTAATTTTGTAACATAACTGTTTTGACTATGCCACCTCTTTTGACAGTGCAGTCAGTGTTTGGGGGGTAACACAGTGTAAAAAACAGTTAAAATAAATGTAATCACATTACAGTTACTCACTTAATAATAATTACATTACATATGTTACTCATCTGTCTTCAAGAGAACAATATTAATGACATTTGATGAATGTAGTTGTTTACCCTCACATTGCTGATACACACTGTTATGTGTGTGTAAGGTGTGTACAGTGTACTGTACTGATGTGTGTATCTGCTGGGTGTTGTAGTCCATCACACACTGTGTGTAAACTGTAATGGTGGTGATGGACTAAAAACTGATGGATATAAAGTCACAACATTACTAAAACAGCTCACAGTCCAATAAGAGTCTTAGTCATATTTCTGAAATTCCCCATTCCACCTTAAATAGCAGAGCCTAAATCCAACTGCTGCAGCATTTAAGGTGGAACGGGATGATGCTTATGAATAAGAAGCCAACTTCAGCTGTTTAAACTGTGTGCTTGATTCAGAGACTTGTAGGTGTTGCAGGTGTTCACTTGGTGATCATTTTTCTGGGTGATCAGTTAGCATTAGCTACATTAGCTATTTAATCAAACAGACATAAATCCCACTGAGACCGAGTTCTTCTGCCTTTTGGTACAGATTAGTTTGGGTTTTATAGAGTAACAGTAGTAAAGTCACAAGGAATGAGATTAGTTTGTCTAGAAAGTAATAAGTAATCTAATTACAGTTTTTGAGAAGTAATCAGTTATTTGTAATGGATTACATTTTTCTCTGAAAAGCTCTGATCTTCATCTCTTCAGTGTTTTTAATCTAAGAAAAATAACCTGGAGCAGAACAGTTGACAAACTGCAGTCCATCCATATGTATATATGAAACTAAACCAGCAATAATGAGCTTCTCTCCCAAATAAGCCCAGAAGTGCGTAATCATGAAGTGTGAAGACACCTCTCTCAATGGCTTGGCCATCTAATTTACACAATTTTCCACTTACTCTACATCTCACTGAGTAGCCAAGATATGTTTTGGAGTCTTGCTTCTTTAACATAAACCTGGAGCTGCATTTCTAACAAACACTACAAATCAATAGGCAGCCAAAACTTCTCTCCATTCTCCATTCAAATCAGGTGTCACAGTGGGTGTGGTTTAGGACACAGTCAGACTTCCTGTGAACTATAAATGTGAATAAAAACTCAGACAGCTCCAATCAGATTCCTCATCATCACCAAAACTGCAGCACTTTAGCAGCAGAATATGACCCAGGGTTGTCTTTGCCTGCAGGTGCGTCCATGCCACTCATGGATAAGGAGGGGCTTACTGCGTTAAGCTGGGCGTGTCTTAAGGGACACTTGCCTGTGGTCCGCTGTCTGGTGGAGAGGGGTGCAGCTACAGACCATGCCGACAAGAACGGGCGCACTCCCCTCGACCTGGCAGCCTTTTATGGAGACGCAGATGTGGTGAGTGTCCCCAAATTTAGCCATCCACATCCCCGCCCTCCCACCCCAGCTTGTGCCCAGACCCGCCCCAGCTTGTGCCCAGTCCCGCCCTCCCGCCCCAGCTTGTGCCCAGTCCCGCCTTCCCGCCCCAGCTTGTGCCCAGCCCCACCCTCCCGCCCCAGCTTGTGCCCAGCCCCGCCCCAGCTTGTGCCCAGCCCCGCCCCAGCTTGTGACCAGCCCCGCCCCCCGTGTTCGACCCCGCCCTCCCGCCCTGACCCGTGTTCGACCCCGCCCCGACCCGTGTTCGACCCCGCCTC
>BRDA01013244.1:29552-44748 GCA_036984385.1 Crenuchus spilurus | reverse complement strand
ACACATCTGTGGTGGTGGCCCTGCTAAAGAAAGGAGCTAAGATTGGTACGGCGCTGGCATGGGCCAAACTGTTCATTAAGCAGAGCAAACATATAAAAATGAAACAAGCTGTATTTTTGGAGAGCAACAGGAAAGGATGTCTGAGACTAATGATGCCTCACAAAGCAGAGTCTGGAGGAATGCATTTGATAGACAAACGTGCAGCACTGCAACATCTCAGGAAAGTCAGCCCAGTCCATCATGCTTGTGTGTTGATAGAGCCTAATGCTGCTGCCGCATCTCTGACTGCTGCTCTGCTGCCCCCTGCAGTCTGCAGTATGTGACTGCAGGTGTCTGTGTGTCTCCGCAGCTCAGTTTTCTATGGCTCTGCATCAGTCTGCAGCTTTAAGTCTGAGGCACTTTCTTTGTAATGATTTCTGTCTCTGTCTGCTGTCTGTCTATCTATCTCTCTATCTCTCTATCTGTCTATCTCTCTATCTCTCTGTCTATCATAGTAGTAACTCTGAATTTGGCTGAAGCTTTTCTAAAAAAATAAAACAAATGTATCATTTCTCCCTTAACTCAAATGTTGATCCAGGCAAGTTTAGCCATCCAGTTGTTTTCTCAGACTTGCTGTTTAGAACATTATCCACTGTTTGTTGGCCACAATACTGTATTTGTTCTGATTATTCATCATGATTTGTAATATAACACATGCTTACAGAGCTTTTAGGTTTTTAGTTCCAGAAATCATTTATTTCAGGCTGCGCAGCACTAAAGGGACATGATGTAGCTCATGTTTGTGCCACAAGAGGGCGCCTTCACCTGAGAGCTCAGTTCTATTTGTTTGGGACAGTGTTGTAGCTGAAGACATGACACCTGCTTTATTAGAAGCAGAATCTTTCATTTACAGCTCAGAAATGAACAAGTTGAGTAGAAAGAAGAGTTTCAGCTTTGATATGACTCCTCCCCTTTTGGGCGGATCTTAGAGAAGAAGAAAGTCATGAAGCTCTGAATGTCGCTATTGTTCTGTCTTCAAGCAGTGGACGCCAAACATGTCTTGGCTGATCAGTTACATTTGGCCTGTAGGGATAATTATGTAAATGAGCTTTTCAGTGATCTAGTCCATTAACGTTAAGCGCTGTATTATTCTTCCTGTCTTTCTCTTTCTCTCCGTCTTTCTCCTGATGGTTGGTTGCTATGTGATAGGTAATTGTGGCAGTGCTGCTGTTTTTGTCCTTTGTTTCTTTCACTTTCTTTGGCTGGAGCTCTTGTTCCCTGCCTCTCACAGCTGCTTCTTTTTGTGTTCCTTCTCCCACTCCTTCACAACCACCAACATTTTCTCTTTTCTCTCTCTCTTCTTCTTCTTTCACTCACCCACACTCCTATCTCGTCCTCTCCTCACCCCTCTTATGCTTGTGCCACTCACTCCGTCCCACCCCTTTCCCACCCTTGCCCATGCTCCCTCACTCGCACCCTTTGACCACCCCGACCTCCGGCCGCAGGATGTCAGACGTTGCCGAGTCGGCACAGAGGAGGTAACGCTCGCGCTCGGGATGTCCACCATTCACATCTCAGCAGGCTTTCTAACAGCTCCTTCCTCCTCAGTGTGTTCTGTGTCCACTGTCCTGGTCACGTCTTTGATGGCTTGCAGGATTAGCCGTCGCTGTACACTGGCCCCAGATCATTTGTAACATTTTAGTTTCCAACCGTCCTTTCAATTGCTGAGTTGAAACAAAATAAGGTTCTTCATGGGTTCCTCGGGTACAGCACACAGACATCCCACCTCTGCCTGAAGTTCTGGGAGTTTCCCGCATTTTAATCAGCTTTCTCGATGCCCGCAAACGCTAAACAAAATCCCAGAAAGTGATTTTTTTGTACCCCAGGGGACCTCCCTGAAATGAGCTTTTGCAGGGTGGGATGTCTGAGCACAGCTAAATCTGCAGTTCATGCGTTTGCTTACTGTCTCCATCTGCTGTGATTTCTAGTTACCATCTCAGAGGATGACACAGGAAAACATTCTGCATCATTAGGGCAGAACAGAGAAAGAACATAGGCCTGGACAGCTGTGGACTGGAGGTTAGCAAACCAGCCTTGTAATTGGAAGTTCCCTAAAATGACAGGACATAACTAAAATGCCCCTGAGCAAGGCACCTAACCCTCAACTGCTCCCCTGGTGCCCTTGAGCAAGGCACCTAACCCTCAACTGCTCCCCTGGTGCCCTTTATCAAGGCACCTAACGCTCAACTACTCCCCCGGTGCCCTTGAACAAGCCCCCTAACTCCCAATTGCTCCTTGGGTGCCCTTGAGCAAGGCACCTAACCCTCAACTGCGCCCCCAGTGCCCTTGAGCAAGCCCCCTAACTCCCAATTGCTCCTTGGGTGCCCTTGAGCAAGGCACCTAACCCTCAACTGCTCCCCCGGTGCCCTTGAACAAGCCCCCTAACTCCCAAATGCTCACCAAGCCCCCTTACCAAGGCACCTAACCCCCATCTGCTCCCTAGACACTCTTGAAAAAGGCAACTGACCCCCAACTTTTCACCAGGTACTCGTGAGCAAGGAATCTCACCCCCAAGTCCTCCCGGGCATCCTTGAACAAAGAAACTAACACCCAACTGCTCCCCCAGGCTGCCTGCTGCTCCAGGCAAGTGTGCTTACTGCCCCCTAGTGGTGTATGTGTCTTTCACTGCAGGGATGGGTTAAATGTGGAAGTTCCTCTGTATTCAAGCAGTTCAGTAAATCTGATTCACAGTCATTAAACAAAGCAGCACCAAAAAAGGCATTTGCAAATGTTTCCCTGTGTCTTTTTTCCACGTTTCATTGGTCACTGTGCTTTTATCTGTTGTTACCACTTCTTACTGCAAAGACTTATGAATTAGGAGCTTCGTCCCATGCCAACAGTTTCCTAAATAAGGGTAAAGGTCACTGAAGGACAGTAACTCAATGCAGAAGACATCTGTTTCTTTCCCTCATCTTGTGTACAGTTGTCCTTCTTCTTGGTTGTCCATGTTGTTGTCTGTTCACCGTAACGCCAGAGCACCCTGCACCGTCTCTCTCTCTCCTCCTCTTTCTCAAACCTTTTGTTCTTCATTTTTACCCATCATGCATCCTGTTGACCCTAGGTCCAGCCACTTGGGCAATGGCCACCTCCAAACCAGACATCATGATCATCCTGCTGAGGAAGCTCATCGAGGAGGGCGACGGTTTCTACAAGGTCCGATTCCAGCATTACTGTTGTACAGCAAATTGATAGGATGTGTCTGTGATTCCTGTATTCAGCTGTTGTTAAATATGTGATACAGAAAGGCAAAGTGAAGGAGGCGGCGCAGCGTTATCAGTACGCTTTGAAGAAGTTCCCTCGTGAAGGGTTTAGTGAAGACTTGAAGACCTTCCGCGAGCTCAAAGTCTCTCTGTTCCTCAACTTGTCTCGCTGTCGTAGGAAAATGAATGTAAGTTTAAACGGTCCTTCAAAAACCGATAAAGATCATACAGTTAATAACCAAAGCCATTTTTAAACATGTGCCTTTAATAGACTCGCTTATATTAAAACATGAAACAGCAAAAAAAAAGAACTGGGTGACTATTTTTATTGTTATACATGAACAGCGCTTATACGTTGCTTTGGGCTAAATATCTGATCATTTGTCAGGCATTTTCCTTTTCTTTCTGAATTTAGCAGTGCTGTTTCTGTATAGCATGTAAATATGCTTTTAACATTTAGGCTGTGTTCACATTACCAGGTGGAAATTACTCAAATCTGACTTTTTCACTATAATACGACTCAGATCTGATCTTTTCAAGGCTGTGTGGACAAGATTTCACACCTGGTCCTAGATCAGATACGTCTAATATGTGAGGATGTGACATGACTGTGAGTGGTTAGCACAGATTTGATGTCTTTAGTCTGTACACATGTGTTTAGTGTTAAACCAGTTCTGACTTCACTTCTGTTTACACACAGAGCTGCTAAAACATCAGCCGGCTGCTTTTATTCACCTGATCATGTACAGTCCTCCTGAGCTAGACACCATCATCAGCTGTTTTACCTGTTTTAATACAGTAGCACTAAAACAGGGTTGCCAGATCCACCAAATCCCCTCCTCCTAAGCTGAAATCTCCAATCACAGACATTTGAAGAAGCTTTAAATAAGTTATTCATTTTCTTGCCTATTTAGACCACAAACCCTGCATCCTGCCACCTTCTGAAGTTTACCCGCAATTGCATTTTCAAAGTATCCCCGATTTGACAGAAAGAATGCTGACCTGGCAACACCATACAAATGTGATGTTTTTTGTTGCTGATGGAGGTGATGTGTATGATAAATGTCACGTTTTTAAATCAAAAATGAGTAACGAGGCTTGTAATGTGAATGTACCCTTAATTATGTACATGCAGATGTACTGGTGTAATGTTATAGCATCACTGCATTTCTTTTAAAATCAACCTTTTTCACTTTTAAATATGTGTTTGGTATTTTCTAGTCATTTTCTAGTTTTTTTTTTTTTTTTTTTTTTTTTTTTTTTTTATGCCGGTGCATGCAGTTGTTCTATAAGTCCACTGATTATTCCCTATCAATTTGCTAAAATCATAAATAACCAGCCAAAACATTATGACCACCTTGTATCGCCACTCATTTTCCATTTTATGGTTATAGGTTATATTTGTACTGACAGTAGTACATCTATTTCTCTTTATACTATATATATATATATATATATATATAAAAAATATACACTTCTTTAACCCCTGCTAAATAAAGAAAAAAACTGTTTATTTGGTTGCTGGACTCGGTCAAGACCAGGAAATACATTTGAAGAGATGGACAGCCGAGATCGGGACAAGTTTGAGTACAAACACTATGGAGTCCAGAACATTTAACTACGCTAGTATTAACTAGCTGGCTAACAGCTAGCACAAGCTGCTGCAGCCAGGGTTGCCAGATCCAGCAAAACATCCAGCCAAAATATGTCTAAACCCTGTCCTTCAAAAGCTGAAATTACAACAAAATCTAACATGTCAGCTTAAATTAAGTGTTAAAATAAAAAGTGTTTGAACAAATTAGATGACAAAAAGTGACTAGTGTACAACCTTAAATCATCCGATAATCTAATCTTCTAGTTTATACTTTTGTGCAACATTTTGTTCATAATGGCATTATTGTCAGTCTTATTATTATTATTATTAGATTTTGTTATTTTCAGAGTATCCCTGAAAACTTCACCCTTCAAACTAGTACACTTTGGTGGGAAATCCACCAACCTGGCAACCCTGGCTGCAGCCAACAGCCAGCATACAGCCATGTCTTAATATTAACAGTTCATTAGAATGCAGAAGGTTGTCACTGAGCACCTCTTGTTTTCTTGTTTTGTTCCTCTCCCAGGACTTTGGGATGGCTGAGGAGTTTGCTACCAAAGCTCTAGAGCTGAAACCCAAATCCTATGAAGCTTACTATGCTAGAGCTCGTGCGAAACGCAGCAGCAGGTAGGAAAACTTTCATTTCATACTTTATGGTTTCTTAGAACCATCGCAAAAATCTAACCAAACAAGAAGGCACTTGGTAATGGCACTCTGTAATTTTATTCCATTTGACTTTAATTGGGTTTGACAGATTTTTTCCCCCCAAAATCTTCCTCCACTCTAGGCAATTCTCTGAGGCAATAGAAGACCTTAGGGAAGCCATGAAGCTGTGTCCCAACAACCGAGAGATCCTCCGGCTCCTGCAACGTGTAGAGGAAGAGTGCAGACAGGTCACTCAGACAGAAGAGCCTGAGCTTGAGCCTCCACCATCCCCACCCCCATCCCCTTTACCTGTGGAAGATGAGGAAGAGCCACCTCATCACACTCCACCCCCTGAACCACGACTGGATGACATGGAACCTGTTCAGGATTTGTTTGAGGACGATGACTTCCTAGAACAGGAACTGGAAGGTGTATCTATTGGCCTTCCTCCTGAACCACGTGCCAACCCATCTAGCCTGCCAATCATCCACAGCCCACCTCTCTCCCCCGTTCATCATGAGGCTGCCTACCTAACAGGAGGCCAGGCTTTTGAATACCACCCAAGTCCAACCTCCATGTCATCCCCTACTCACCAAAGCTACCAGTCCACTTCGCCTTGTGTCTCTCCCACACATCAAAACTCCCATTACCGGCACAGTCCTCCACACACTTCTCCTGCCCACCAAGCCTCCTACCGCTTCAGCCCTCCCCCTATAGGCAGCGGGAGCCAAGGGATGGAATACCAGAGTCCCCCACCTTCGCCACTTTGTCGTGGGGCACCATATAGAGCAAGCCCACCCATGGAGAGCGTATGTCTCTACCGTTCCCAGTCAGGCTCTCCGGTCCGTTACCAGCAAGATCCTCTGCCCAGCCGTCCCAAATCGCCTCTATCTAAGATGAGCAGCCAGCGATCCTTCCAGCTCCAGTCCCAGCCATCTCAATGCTCCCAATCCACACAGCACCACCAGGCCCAGGGCCACCGCCTCCAGCCTTCTGTGGCCCAGATTGTGCGTACCAGCCAGCCTGGGAGTGGCGTCTATGGTCAACTGGCCCATCCGCTGAGCAGTAGGTACCAAGGCAGCTCGATGGACGTGGAGCGGGAGAGGGAACGAGAGGCTCGACTGGTATACCAGCCCTCCTTGGATGGAAGATCTATGTCTCAAGTGCAATCAAGCCTGAGTGTAGGGGCTTTGTGCCAGCATGGTGGACGAGGTGGGCCTGCTGGAGTCCTGGAGTCTAGTGTGGGGAAAGATGAAGTCCCCCAGCGTCCTGCTTCAGCCTACCGCTCTGCGACTGGTGGCCCGGGAGGTATGCGATTCAGCCAGACACCCCAGATCAGTCGTAGTCAATCAGCAGCTTATTACCCTGTCTCCAAGCATGAGCTGGAGAGAGCTGTGGCAGTATCCTCCATGTCTCCCTGCCAATTGGGTTCGCCTGAGATCCCGCACCTGGTGCGTCGGCCAATCAGTGCTAACACAGGAGACCTGAAGCAGCACGTGCCTACCCCTAGACCCCTCATCCACTCTCAGAGTGTAGGCTTACGTTTCTCTCCCTCCAGCAGCAACATCTCTTCAGGCTCTGCTTCTAACTTAGGCCCTGGCTTCAGACCTTCATCCTCCATGGCCCAGATGGAGATTCCGCTGCAGGCAGCGTACGAACGCAGCTTCGACGAGCCGTCTTCTCTCTCGCCCTCACAAAGTGGCATGTACCCCAGCGAGCCGGCCCGTTCTCGGACCACACCCTTCATGGGCATCATTGATAAGACGGCACGGACTCAGCAGCAGTACCTGCACCAACCCTCACGTGCCTGGCCCATGGATAATGTGATCACCAGCCCTACGTCGCCCGGGAACTTGATTCATCAGGCATCCACTGCCTCGTCCTACAGCCCCCCAACCTCACTAGGCAACATTGCATACTACAACAAGACCAACAACGCCCAGAACGGGCACCTGCTAGAGGATGAGTACTACGTCCAGCCGCAGCCCTCATCCCTGGGTAAGCTGGCTAATGGAGGCGCCCGCGACCGGGACCTACTGGAGCGGGTCAGTCAGGTGCCCACATACCAGGATGTGAAGGTGGCTCGGACGATGCCTGTGGCACAAGCATACCAGGAAAACATGTACCGCCAGCTGTCACGCGATAGCAGGCAAGGCCCCACCTCACCCATCAAACCAAAGAGACCCTTTGTGGAGTCAAATGTGTAAAGAGGCCAGTAAGGCGTAAAAGGGTGTGTGAGTGTGTGTGTATGTGTGTGTGTTGATGTAGGATGGTGGGTCAAGACGACTTAAACAAGTACCGAACCAGGGAGGGCAACGTTGATACTGCAACTTAATGAAAAAGAAACTGCTGATGCCCCTGTCTGTGCCTAGATGTATTTGGGGTGTTCGCATATGAGGTTTTAGAGCTACAGCAAAAGACTTTCGGGGGGGATTGTAGGATCCCGCACATATGAAACTAACTACTGAATGTTCTTTACAACCCTGCACATCCACGTGAAAGCACAGTTTTGAAGCCACAAGTGTGAGCGCACACCAGTTGTGCGTCTCGGTGTTCTTACCTGCAGAGTGTGAGATAAGCCTGCCTTAGTCAGGGACTCTCGCTCATCTCATCGCCTCTCTCCGCTAGGCAATTCAAAACAGGACTGTTAGGCCTTCCACGCTACATTATCGTCGGATTGTTCAGTGCTGTCTAATAAATAAGAAAACCTCCGTCAGAAATAACTAACCACTAAGCTGTAGTTACAGAAGAAAAAAAGAGGAATATTTATAACCAATTTAGATGATGTATAGAAATATCAAAGCATAAACATAGTTGCTGTGTTGCTTTTATTTTCGGTTGTCTTATTTTTGTATCTTTTCATTTTCTTTTTGGAGAAATGGTACATAATATTATGGGGAAGTTGTGGACCTGGCGGGGGTGTACACTCTTTAAAAGCAAGCTGCATAGCTTATAACGGTGAGAGCTACAAACTGTATTTGATTGTTTTGCTTGAGAAAGACTGTACACGTCCTCGCCGACTTGGAAGATCACTGTTGGCAGTAATAGATTTGTATTTACACACAGTTGCTGTATTTGTTCTCAGATATGGAAAAGAATTTAGTATATTTAGCTACGGTATTTGTTTTAACCTTTAAACTTTCGGTGATTTTACATCTTTTCGCTGCACTGTTTTGCCTGTGACAGTTCTGAAGAAAGAGCACTTTATTGATTTCATTTTTGATGATTGTGAATCGTTCCTTTTTTTATTTTGGGGCTGGGGGCGGGATTGGGGGCGGGGCTTAACATTAATGAAGACGTTTCACTAACGCTGGAAAACTTTGTGAATTAGATGTCCTAATAGGAGAAAAAGCTAACAAAATAGCAGTTATTGTCCTTGGTGCAATTTCATTTTATTATTATTATTATTATTATTATTATTATTATTATTATTATTATTATTATTTTGAGCAAATGAATAAGCAGTTGTTTAAAAAGAGTGAAACTATGTTTTTAAAAAGATGACAAAACTGTGTATATAATAGCCTTTATAGAGCGCATTGTATTTGCTGTATATACCGGCCAAATGTGTTTATGCATATGAACAGAGTCAGCTCTCCCTCTATAGCTACTTCTTCAGTGTTCCAGAGTTACAGATACCATGTAAACAGTAGGTCAAGTG
This sequence comes from Crenuchus spilurus, assembly GCA_036984385.1. Taxonomy (NCBI): domain Eukaryota; kingdom Metazoa; phylum Chordata; class Actinopteri; order Characiformes; family Crenuchidae; genus Crenuchus; species Crenuchus spilurus. The sequence goes on along the minus strand of BRDA01013244.1, from coordinate 35,609 downwards.
AAGGTAGGCCCTTATGCTCCTGGAATGGATAAAGAGGTCATGTATTTTGACTATACTAGACCCCATAATTTCCAAGAAAATAACGGCATAATGCAATAGAGCCAAAATACAGTGTTTAAACTGTGGTAATTTCTTCTCATTAAAGACCTCTATACAGCATACAGATGACGTTTCTGCCAATAACCTTCCAATCCTTTGACTTCACAAATCGAGAGGTGCCTAATGCTGTTCTGGGAAATGACGATATACATCTGAACAAAGACTGTAAAGATTTGAGACTGGTTCATCAGAATTTATTACTTTGCTGTAAATACAGGTGCATGTTTACCCGTCCAGAAGCTGCGCAGGTCACAACATACCGGGAATTTATCAGAAGTGAGAGAAACAGCCCAATTAGCTCATTCCACACTCTCGTTTCTCCAAAAACTTTGACCAGAAAACACACCACTGACCTCTGAAGGACTGGTCTTGTTTTTTATTTACATTTGAGTTGATTCTAATGTACTTGCTTGCTGAGCTGAGTTATCTTGTCTGTAAATGTGAGCTTTCAGAGCGCTGTGACAAAGTTTAATGACTACAATAAAACAGAATGTGTTTTTATCATATTTGGGCCAGTGATGTTATTCGGGTCTAAGATAACAGATTATCTGTGGATCAGTAAGGACCTGTCGACATGACAGGAGTTACGGTATAATAGGGCAATTAAGGTTGACTGGGACAGCTTTCTTGCCATAAATGTAACAAAATGCCCAACACACAATTCGTTTAATGTTTTCCTTTTGTCACAGAAAGTAACGTTTAATAAATAAGCTCTAAATATTTTATGATCTTCTGATAAACATCAGCTTATGTCATTGCGCTCACCTCATTGTGGGTCAACTCCCTTGTTTGATACAGGCCCTGCCCACCCAAGTGATATTACACCAGTGAGGGCAGCAGATGGCATGGTGGCTTTGTTGTTAGCAGGCTCACCTCACAGTGCTGAGGACTTGGGTTTGAGTCCTCATCTTTCTGGAGACATGGCAGTCAGGTGAATTGGGTACTCTAAATTGTCCTGGTGTGTGTTTACCCAGCAATGGATTGGCACCCTGTCCTGTATTAAGATAGTATAAAGCCCTGCCCCATTGAGTCTTTACACAGAAGCCGTTACTGACACTAAACACTAGATGGCGCTGCTGATATAAAGCAGGTAGTTTGGTCATAACGCTCAGAGCGAGAGCGTTTTTTGATTACACTAGAGTAGAGGTGGGTAGAGTAGCCAAAATTGAACAAGTAATTTTATTATTATTTGGATTATAAGCTCCTTTGCCTACTAATGGTATTCTGAATGAAAACGCTCAACAGCCTTTACCAGATGGGTTATGGAAACCGTAGACAACACGTGTTGAAATGAAAATGTTTGTTCAAAATTATCTCTGAAGAAACCTCCCACTGTGCTACCGAATTAAATTGAACTTGCCTACCAACATGTGGCCAGGGTGACTGTGTGATGTCATCTCAATACTATGAATAGCTATACTATCCCAGGGAGCTTCCATCCATCCATTATCTTCTGTTTAAACCTGTTCAGGGTTGCGGTGAGTCTGCTACCCCTTCACTGGGCGCAGGGAAAAGAATTACACATCTTAACTAAGCCCAGGACAGGGCGCCAATCCATTGCTGGGCACACACATGGACTATTTAAAGTACCCAGTTCACCTGACCTGCATGTTTTTGGACTTTAGGAGAAAACCCACACAGACACGGGGAGAACATGGGACGTCCCAGTGCAATTATAATCTCAAAATAATACAAAAATGACTAAACTACTAATACGCATGTGCTTGTTACTCGAGTTCAGTGTTTGGCTGCTTCTTCTGCTGAAGGTTAATCAGAAAACGCTGCCGTTCTGAGCGTTTGACTGCTCCATTTCATCCTATAATGCAGGGGTGGCCAACCCCGGTCCTGGAGAGCCGGTGTCCAGCACAGTTTGGTGAGCTTTGTGCTCTGACACTACAATTAAACCTGCTAATTGCCTGCTGAGTTGAATCAGGTGTGTTTGATCAGGGAGATCACCAAACTGGGCAGGAAGGCGGCTCTCCAGGACCGGGGTTGGCCACCCCTGCTATAATGTAATACATTGTGATTTTGTTACATCAAATAAAATTCAGCCAACGGTGCTAACGTTATTAGTCAGCTAGGTTTGCTAATGGTAACATTAGCGATGCACGCTTACGCTACGTTATAGTCGGGTACGCAGACAGTCTACGTTCTAGACAAGATATCAGCCTGTCAGTGAAAATGATGATTCTTCACTGGGAAACACAAAGTGTACGTTTGCACACTGAATCTTCAACGGTGTCCCAATCTTTGGTGAAGGAGACTGCAGCTAAAGGGGGATGTACATGAACATGTGCTGTGGATGTTTAATCACTGTTCTCACTAAAAGACAGACAAGACGGTAAATGAGATATACGAAGAGCTGGCGCTTATAAAGCAGAGGGCTGACCTGAGGGTCAGCATGAATTTTCTGTAGGCCAGACTGATGAGTCAAAGCGATAAGATGAGCGAGAATAATGAAGACAAAAATCAGCCTGGGGGTTACAGAGCACAGGCTGCAAGAGAACGAGAAGCAGAAGAGCTGAGGACGTGGAGATTTGAAGTCTCTCCTGGTTAAAAGATCACAAAAACGTCTTACACTTCTCTGAAATTACATTTTACAAAGAAAGTATGCTTCACTTAAATGACCATCAGTATCTAAAATGTTCCCAAATTGTTAGGAAAAATCTACAATGCAAGCTTTCTAGCTTAAATGTCCCATTCTTCTCCAATATCTACACAGAAAATATACAAGTCTGGTCATGGTGAACAGAGGCCAGTTGTGATTTTACATGACCGCTTACCTTTTATGGTGAGCTCATGATTTTAACTTTAATAATTAAAATCAGCGTTTGCACTAAAATTCATGTACATCATTATTCTGGTGTGGTGATTTAAATAACAATGTAGGAAGGAATCTGATAAAAATAAGACACTATGTGTAAAATGAACAGAATTGTAAACTGTAAAATGGAAAAAAAATGTGGGTCATATAAAAGCTCAAACTCTTCTTTTGTTAATTTCGACTATTTTGAGCAGCTAATTAAAGACCGGCATCATATCTTCAGTTAGAAAAAGTGTTGATGTTTGAGTCCCAAACAAACAGAACTGAGCACTCAGCTGAAGGCGCCCTCTTGTGGCACCTACATCATGTCCCTTTAGTGCTGCGTAGCCTGAAATACATATATTCCTGGAACTAAGAAGCTAAAGTGTTGAGCAGTGTTGCAAACATGTTAAAACATTTCTGATGATTTAAAAGCTTCTTTTACAAAAAACATTTAGTATTTTTGTGTAGTTGCTTAAAAATGAATATTTGGGCAGAGGGTGAACCCTAAACAACAGAGTGAACTGTCAAGAGATTAGTTATTCACTCCATGTGATTCTAACAGTCACCGGAGCCAGATCAGATACACATTTAAGATAAGCTTGTTAAAGTTGACAGTGTGAATTTTCCCTTTCTGTGGCATAAATAACCTTTTAACCCTTTGTTTGTAAACAAATTTTGTTGTAAACAATTTGTAAACAAAAGTTCCAAGAAGAATGACTAACCATTTATTTCAGAAGCTTTGCTTGAGCGATGACTGATCCTGAATGATTTGTCTAGAATAAAACAGGTCCCCGGGTTCTCACACAGGTCCTCAGTGACCCCCCTGAACTGTCCACTATGGGTGTAATAAAATGTTACTAGGGATGCACCGAAAATTTGGCAACCTAAATAATTCTCTTGAAAATGGTAAAAATAACACTTTGTGTTCGGCTGAATAACACGAGAGTGCTCATCATTTTATGTTTTTCCAATCAAATGAAAATGATCCAAAACATTATGACCAATGCTTATATGCTGCAGTTGCTTAGCTTTGTGTTTGTGCTCATCCTGCTGCAGTGTTAGGGAGCGTCTCACAATTAGCAGAAGAAACAAAGTGTTTCAGTGTCTGTAACCAATGACACTCACATTAAACACACAAAACATCCATGTGACTTGCATCATTCATTTTAGACATTTTCATCATTTTATTAAATATTAGTAATAATGTAACACACATGCAGCTTCATACATATTCATATATTATTGTCTTTGATTATATTTGTATATAAAACAATTAAACTCATGTTATTAAACCTAATGATGTCAAACCAGCTTATACAAGACTTATTTTGGGAAACAGTTTAGTTACTAATTTTATAATCATTTATAGAAATTCGGCCATATTGTGTTCAGCCAAATGTTTCATTTTGTTTGGTTTTAGTGTCGTATAAAAATGATCATTTCGGTGCATCCCTAATCGTTACGTTTGAGTTTTACAATATTATGTTCTGTGATACTGATTCTCAACAGTGCAGATTATTAATGTGGTGGTTCATTTGTGTTGTGTTTAAACCACCGACCACTAGGTGGCAGTAATGTAATCGATCTTCAGCCATTGGATGAGTAGTGTAAGGGGGCACAAATTTAAATGTTCCTAAAATTAAGCTTTATATCACAATACATTACTTTACTGAAAGGTTGGTGGTTAATACGTTTGCCTCTCCGCACCAGTTCGTTCTCCCCCGTATGGGTTTCCTTCCACAGTCCACAAACATGGAGTTCAGGTGAACTGGGTACTTGGAAGGATTGGCACCCTGTCCTGGGTTTAGGCAAGATGCCCTGCCCAGTGCCCGGTGAAGGGGTAAAAGACTCACCACAAGCCTGACCAGGATTAAGCAGAACATAATGGACGGATGTGCAGGTTTAAATAGCATTTTATCCCATCTCAACATCTAACATTTAAATGACTTTATTAGGCGGGAGTGGAAATGGCTTTAATGCACTTCAGCATGTCAGAGAAATGTTAATATAAGGTCTCCCTTTGCAAACAGTCTTATCTTTTCAGTCCTTCTTGGGTTTGGCTGTGAGGAGATGAACGAAGCCTGGCACAAACACCATCACCACCTGTGGCACAATGGTGTATCTGAGGAAGAAGAGGGAGTAAAAGAGCAGGGGTGGAACAGTGGGCAGAGGGAACTGGCTGATATGGAAGAGGGCAAAAGAGGAGAGGGCCAGGCAGAGCATCTTTGGTATCCAGGGAAGAGTCCATCCTCCTGGCTTCCAGAACTGGGCGAGCCCCAGGCCGAGCAGGGATCCGGCATCGCGTGTCAGAGAGGAGAAGGGGGTGGTATCTATTCTAACCCATTCAGGCTTGGAGCACCATCTCTTAGCCAATGAAATAGACCTGAAATTCATAAGAAAGGGATGAGGTCACTAAAGCCTGTACTATACTGCACTGAAATGACCAGGCCAGTCATTCACCTACAAGTCACCATTTAAACAGGGAGGGGGTACCGTTTTCCCAAAATCTTCTTTACTGACTTACCATGACACATCAATTCCAATCGTTTCCAGCCCCACATGAATTAGCAGTGCTCCCAACAGCAGAGCCATGCTAGAGCACAGGAAGAACACCAGGGGGCGACATTCAGGCACTGTGCGATTTAAAAACACTCCCAGCATCACTCCTAGAGAAAGAGGATAAAGGGTTTGCCGTCTAACTACTAAAGCTGGAGATCTGGAATGAGATCCAGAATAAGATTCATGATCTGAAAGCCATCAAACAAAGCTGAGCTGCCTCAAAGTCACCAAGCAAGACTGGCGCTGATCAGGCTAGAAATCAGGCTAATTCCACTTTTTAAACTTAAAACATTAGTATGATGTTGATTATAATGACCTGAGGTCTGCATCTTTCATTAGTTGATCGTTTTCTGTAAAAAATGCTCTAAATGAAAATATTTTGAGGTTGAATTGTTACTAGTTTATAAAATCCTAACCCAGTTAAACAAATGAGACACAAATATTAGACGTGGAAGTCTAATTGACGATTAGGATCTCCAAGTGTATGAAAACAGAGAGTGTTTACAGTATAACCTAGTAAAAGGAGTTATTTATTTACTCGTGCAGATTATAAACACAGAGTAAACAAATTGACCCAATCCTAAAATATTTGA
>BRDA01013244.1:2389-28436 GCA_036984385.1 Crenuchus spilurus | reverse complement strand
ATGAATTGTGAATTATATCAGAGAATTCTAAAGAAAATGTCAGGACATCTGTCCATCAACTGAATCTAAAGAGAAGGTGGGTCATGCAGCAAGACTACGACCCTAAACACACAAGTCGTTCTACCAAAGAACGTTTAAAGAACAGTTACTGAAACATTTAGTTACAGTTATTGCTGTAAAGGGGGGTCACAACAGACACTGAAAGCAGAGGTTCACATTTGTCTCTCACAAATATGTCATATTGGATCATTTTCCTCAATAAATAAATGAGCAAGTCTAATATTTGTGTCTCATTTGTTTACATCTGTTTGAACATCTGACAGCTGGCTCCAGTGATATATTTTCAGAGACCACACACACACACACACACGGTCACTTACACTGAGCACTGACCTGCCAGAAGACCAGCAATGACTTGATGAGGAAAGTGAGCCAAGATGAAGATCCGAGACAGGCCAACCACCACTAACAGTGCCGTGTAGAGACAGTACGGCACTGCAGTCAGTATCTTACTGAGCAAAAACAGAAGATTCACATAGAGCTGTACAGCCTTGTAATTACTGCGACTAAATATAATCCTGACAATAAGACTAAACCTGACTCACCTGTCAGTGCAGGCATGAAGGAAGGCAGCCAGGGACGATGCCACCACCCACCAGACTGCACCTGTGACCATGGCATGACCTGAGGGACTGCCTGGGAAAAGTGAAAAGTGGATGGATGGCCACATGCTTGGAGTCTTGGACTATTCTGGTCATCCTTAAACTAGATTTGGCATTTATATATGAAAGCATATATTAAACATGTTTATCGTGCCAGTGTTTGGTATATTTTTTTAATAAACATGCTAAATGAAGCATTTGAAAGATGTAAAATGTGATGGTAGGTTGTAAAAGTGAGCATATGAAGATCAAATGAAGCCGATATGCAGTGGAACCTCGGTTATCGTCTGTCTAGCTATCGTACAATTTTGTTATCGTCTACTTTTTCAGGAAGTTTTGTCTCAATTATTGTTCATCCGCAAGGTTTTCGTCGGCATGTGCACGTCAAACTAAAACATCACACTAAAGTGACGCGTGGCGCTACCGCTTGAAAACGGGTGTGAAAACAAACAGTGGCCGAGACCCCCAAGAACAGGTGTACAGAACAAAGGCTGCGGTTAGACCACACCAGCACTCTCTAAAACAGAGCGTAAACCTGTAAGAGTGATGTTAAATGTTCATTTATCCATTTCATTAGTCTTTTGTCTTTATTTCTCATTGTGTTCTGTCTGTAAAACTATAGTTATTCTGTATAAAATGTGTTTTTGTTAATATTTTAGAGTGTCTGGACCATATTAATTGGATTTATGTTATTTCTTATAGGACATATGGCTTCAGTTCTCGCTCATTTTGGTTATCATCAGACACTACAGAACATTAGACCAAACCTGTGGTTCTACTGTACATCTATTTACAAAAAAAAAACAGATGTGAGGTTGTTTTTTTGTCCACTTGGGGGCAGTGATGATGCATTGTGTTCCCCTAGCCCCTCCAACTTTTACAGATGTTTAAATATATCTAATTTAAATGATCATGCATCTGTTTTGTCTGTACTTGTTCTATCAACATCAAGCTAACACTAGCATCAAGTGACAGTCATCAACATGGTTTTGTGTTCATGCTGCGACATCTAGAACCAAAGACACAAGCTGTGACTGTTACTTTAATGGACTCAGCATTATTGAAGAATGATGTACGTCACTGTCTTCGTTCCCATGTGGCACTACGATCATCTCTGATCCTGAATGTGTTGGGGCGGTTATGTACATCATATATTTGAATCCTTTAAGCGAGGGCTACAGTCCTACCTGGCCCCGTTTCACAGGTGGAGTGGTACTGCTTGATGTGAGGGGCGTTTTGCACAAACAGATTTGATTCCCCAATCCACCAGTACGGTCTCTCCCCAAACAAAACCCTATGCAAGGGAGAACACAATAGAACAGAAACAGAACCTGCAATTATCAAAAATAATCAAAGATAAGAAAATCTTCAACTAAATAATCTAATACTGTACATGTTAGCCCACACAGGGCATGGCTGGCACATACACTGCCCATTATATTGGTTTCTAAGTTCGATATGAATTGTACTTTACATTTAGTGTAGTCTAACACCTGTGCTTTACTAATGCTCATAAGTCACTTTTAGAACCTTTTATTAAATAAAACTATCATCATTATCACATTAGAGGCATTTTACAGACACTAACATGATGGTAATCCCATGACACCAGCATGTCTGGGGCCAACAGTGACTCATGCACTGCGTCTCCTTCACGTCTCCAACATCGTTGGCATCATTTCTGCTCAGCATGAATCGAATTTCATCAGTGAACAGCACTGAGGCCCGCTGGTCCCTCGTCCAGCGTAAATGCTCCCTGGCCCGTGCAAGACAATGACGTCTGTGCCTGGTGGTGTGGTCAGGTGCTCTTGCAGGTCGTCTAGCACACAGACCACTCTGATGTAAACGGTTTTGAATGGTCTTAAATGTGTCTGGAGTTGTGGCATCATCATCCTGTTCTGCAGGGCACTGTTCACAATGAAGCGGGCATCAGTGTGTGATGTGGCCAAAGGACGTCCACTTCTGTGCCTTTCTGCGACTCTTCCAGTCTCTCTGTTACAACCTGCTGATGACACTCTAAGCTCAGTGCTCACTTCCGTATGAGAACATCCTGTCTGAAGCCTCACAGTGGTGAGGTACTGGTCATCAGGTGTTAGGTGAGGTCTCGGTGTGATGACGTCAGAATGTGAACAGCCTGATGAGGAGGAGTTTAAATACCAATTCTGACTGAAGCAGGATGTTTATTGGTGGATTCATGGATCAAACAGCTGTTGAGTTTTTCCTTGTTAGAGAAGCAAGTTGTGTAAAAAGAACTGAAACAGCTGGACATGTGCAGTCAAAAGTTTAGAAATAGGGGAGAACGGAACTACAGTAATACAGAACCTGTAGTCGCACTAAAACGCAGTGCAGATGGAGTTAATGTTCAGGTATCCAGATGTGTCAGGACTAATATGACTCTGCACGTCTTATACGTCCTATACAGACTTATAAAAGCACTCAGATACACTAAACTTACCACTTAAAGATCAGATTGAGCCACTCAGACAGAGCAGCTACCCAAACCACAGCGACGCCGGTCCGCCTGTGCAGGTAGAAAACAGGAGGGAAAATCAGCAGAAACGCTGCTTTAGGGTCTCCAAAGTGGGTAACAAACAGCCAAAAATCCTCAAATCCGCTCGTTTTGGACTGAAAAGCTTCGGCCACCCAAACACCCTGGGTATATATAGTCTCCATCTTTTAAAACAGAGGTATTTTCTAGCGTTAACATCGAGTTACATCAGGTGTAGATGACAACACTGACAGTGGCCGCGTCCCGAATGTCTCTGTGTAGTGCACTGTTTTAGTAGAACGTCAGAAGCCGTTACTCTGTGCCATATCTAGTGCGCTACCTAGGACGTGAGGGAGCTGTTTACAAATGGGACAACGTAATACTGGGGCCACTGCCACGTGGTACCGTCTTCCTGTTTGGTCAGACGTTAGAGGGCTCTTATGGCTTTTTAGTGCAAAATTGTCATTTCTAAATGGTTGTTATTTTTAATATACACTAATGCGCTGTTTTATAAAGCAATTGTTTAATGTTTTACATGTCTGTAAACACCACTTTTTATATAAAGAAGGTTTTATTACTTTTATATGCACGTTCACAGCCCTTGCTTTCTACTGTTTGTCAAATACCTTAATTTTTTAGCTTCTGGAAAAAAAAATCCAGAATTCTATCAGAATTCAGCTATCTGGACATTTGGAGTTAATGTGTTTAAGGTTGTTATGAAAATTAAACTCAGATTTCTGTCTTTATGTTGGTGAATGTTTGGTTTTCGTCATGAGTCAGAAGAGGAAATGTACACAGAAATATTTTGTGATAATGGTAATAATAAATAGGCTCATTTTTTCATCTTAATTCCAAATGTCCACACTTAATAAAAGAAATCACTCGCCAACCAATCAGCACTCAACAGCCGCTCGTCAACCAATCAGCACTAAGTAACCTCTAGTTAACAAAGTAGGTGCTTGCTAACCAATCAACGTTCAGTAAGTGCTCACTAACCAATCAACGCTCAGTAACCACTACCTAACACTAACCACCACCTAATACTAATAGTATTAATAATAATAATAATAGTAAATAGTAGTAATAATAGACCACAGAATGCTTAAATATTAATATTTCAACATAATCACCTCATCCAAAGCTTCCAAACACAGATTCAAACACCCAACATGTTAACAACTTACAGTGGCAGGTAAACACGAACTCCTGGCCAACTAATGCTGTTTACAACCTGATGGAGTGACAGAGAGCCAGGCCAGTCACACATTATCAAGAAACAGCAGAGATCTAAAGATGTCTAAGGGAAACAGGCTTCAGCTTGAGTGGCCGTTTTCCGCTTGGTCCTAGTGCTTGACCCATCTTCATTTTGTATATCACAACATTGTTTTTGGGCGGTAAAAACTGCAGGAGACCACTTGCCTTTTTAAAAAGTGCAGGGGACGTGACACACACACACACCCTCAGTATCCACTAGCTAACCAATCAGCACTCAGTGGTTGCTTGCTAACCAATCAATGCTCAGTACCCACTAGCTAACCAATAAGCATTCAGTATTCACTCACTAACCAATCACTACTTAGTAGTTGCTCGCTAACCAATCAATGTTCAGTAACCTCTAGCTAACCAATCAGTACTCAGTTGCTGCTTGCTAACCAATCAGCACTCAGTGGTTGCTTGCTAACCAATCAATGCTCAGTACCCACTAGCTAACCAATAAGCATTCAGTAGCTACTGGCTAGCCAATCAACCTTATGCCCCTTTCTCCTCACTGTGTATACTCTCTGTTTTGAAATGCCCTGTTTCTCCTCCCTCTTTGGAAAACATCCAGTTCATTTTGCCTCTTTTGACACGCCCCATTTCTCTTCAGTGTGTATGCTCCCACTTTTGACACGCCCCGTTTCTGCTCACTGTGTATGCTCCCTCTTTTGACACGCCCCGTGTCTCCTCGCTGTGTCCGCCGTAAAGCGGCGCTCTCCGGGCTTCCCAGGTGGAGAAGATGGCGGCTCCTGGACCGGGGGAGTACTTCAGCGTGGGCAGTAGTGTGTCCTGCCTCACCTGCCTGGGTCAGCGGCTGCAGGGAGAGGTGGTGGCCTTCGACTACCAGACTAAGATGTTAACTCTGAGTATCCTTTACAATCCGCGCGGCTCAGCGTGTTTACCGCCGGCGAGCTGTGAGCGTTAGCTTAGCTTCTGCTCCTCATTCAAAGCGTTTCTCTCAGATATGTGCCCTTATTCTCGGTTATATCCTCGCTTGTGTACTTCATTCTCTTTACGCAGACTTCACCCTGTCAGCTGAGCGCGTTACTTACTGAATTCATCGCGTTTCAGGGCTGTTTTGAGACGTTAATAATAGCTAGCCTAGCATAGCCTAGCAACTTAGCTCGCTTACATAGGTGTTGTGCGAATTCGGCATCCCAGCCAGGAGAAGCATCCCTATCAGGATCGTACAACGGTGTTTGTTGTAGTTGTGTCAACAGCGGGGGATGCTTTTAAAGTGATTATTATTATTCATAATTATTATTATTCATTATTAAAAACTAGATTTCTAAACATATTTCATAGTTGTGTTACAGAAAGAAAGTTATATGTGCCTTCCTTTTAATTATTCCCACCAGAAAATGCACTCCTCTAACATCCGGATTATTATTTTGGTTGTTTGTTGTTGTCATTACTACTACTACAACGTCCGTGATACTTATACAGGTAATACATGTTTGTCCAGTATGTGTCACTGAAAACATTTAATAGTTGTGTCAACATATAGGAAAGTTATAGGGGGTGTGTCTTAAAACCACCTGCCAGAAAATGAATCCCCTCTTAAAATTGGCTGTATTATTATTATTATTAATAATAATATTATTATTTATTTATTTATTTATTTATTTATTTATTTATTTATTATAGTCATGAAATATATAGTTAATACACATTGGTTCAAAATATAGATTACTAAAAACATTTTGTATTTGTGTGAACAGATGGAAGGTTATAGGGGTGTGTCTTAAATCCACCTGCCAGAATATGCATCCCTCTTAAATTGTTGGTTATTATTGTTTATGATGATGATTATTATTACTAAAAATATAGGTTTAAAATATGGATCACCAAAAATTTTTATAGATGTGTCAACAGAAAGTATGTTAATGGCTGTAATAATGGCTATGTTGTTGTTGTTAGTGGTAGTATGACATTCATGGTATTATATATTGGTCCAAAATATATTTGAAGTTGTCAACAGAAAGAATACTCGCATGAAGTAGCCTGTGGGATGCATCTCTCGGCAGGGCTGATATTCGACACAACACCGACCGCACATTAGTTAGCTCGTTAGCCTACTGCTCTTAAGGCTTGTAGCTTTTATCTTTAGCTCCTTTCTGACTTTGTTGCTTATATTTCAGATGTTATAGTTTGCAGGACTGTTGTTCTGTCAAACATCATGTGTAAATGTCTAATAAACGTGTGTTTACTGCTCTTAAATATCATGTTTTTGTGTTGAGTTAATGCTAGCTGAGCTAACCTTACTGTGTCCACGGCTGGTAAATTTGGGAGTGACTTCAGTCTCTGACCAGTGGCAGGACATGTTTACAGATCAGATCAAAATGGTCAGGAGCTCTACATGCTGCTGGTTTTCTGGCTTAACACTGGGGGATGTCGCTGCTGTGTTCAGTGTTTAGGTGATGGTGGTCCGTCATGATTTTGGTGCTTTCTTAGGTAATTTCTGTGGGCTGGTGCTGCCATTTGTGGTGTGACATTTGTCAGTTTTAAGGTCTGTTTGGATGCTTTAAATGTACACTGTGTCCTGGGGTAGCTCCTCTGATTTTATTTCCATTCCGGATGCATCGTGTGTCTTTGAGCTTGTTTGATCATTTTAGTCCCTTTTGTGACATCTCTGATTTTCTATGCTGATGTTGTCTTACGTTATGAAATAAAGACTTTTGTCTGCTGCTGATAGTAATCAGAGTGATCTGTGACGTTTTTGCTTGAATGTGTGTTCTTCTAATAAATGGGATTTCTAGATTGCCTAAAAGCTCCAGAACTTTCACGTTGATATTCGCTTGGCTTTCCAGACACTTATGGACTGTGATGTCTTCCTGCTCTCTGTGTCCTTGTTTGTCAAGGACCAGTATGTGGTCGTCTTATCTTAATGGCAGTTTTGCAGTAGTCAACCTTGAAAATTCTGAAACGGTCAACTGCAGACGCTCAGTTTGCTTTTACTATTTACATCTCTGCGTTTGAGTAAAATCAACATTTTATAAACATTTCTACCAAATTTCAAAACAAAATGTTCTCTTTTAGAGCATTTACAGTCTTCAGACCTTAAATCTTCTAAAGAAGTCATTACTGATTAAACAACACTAATATTTTAACTTAGAGTTCAGGAATCTTAACTCAAGCATCTGTGGGCTGGTGTGACGGCCAGAGGAAGGTGGCTGTGGGTTCTTTGCTCATCTTTAGATTGTGTTGCTCTTTGAATGGATTTCGTCTGTCTGACGTAAACTTAATAGTAGTTTTGTCTCGCAGACAGCTTTGGAAACAAATGGTCAGTTTCTTTGGTTTTACAATTTACAGGTCTGTGTTTGAGTAAAATCAACATTTTTCTTATAGTGATATTTCTACCAAATTCCAACCATCCTCATTTAGAGCTTTTACTTGTAGATCTAGTGGTAAAATATAAATGTATTCATAAAGAAGTCGATATTGATTAAACGCTTGTAATGTTTTATCTTAGCCTCTGAATGTCACAGCAATGCTTAATGACAATAACACATTATAAGACTCGCTACAGTGATTAGATCACACTTCTTGTGCTGAGAGTTTTTAGAGAATTGGGAGAATGTGCTTTTAGCTCCAGTGCACCAGTCAGCTCTACAAGAAACTCTAAAGCTCTGCTCACTAGTGTCATTTCATCATTTTAAACTCTTAATCTCTAACACTTCCTCTGTCTGCCACTGATTTACTGCATTTATTTATTTTACTCAGGTCTGTTTTAGTTATCCTTTTACTTGATTTTATCTTTCTATTTATTCTTATTTTAGTTATTCCTGAAGACCTGTTTTCATTATATTATTAATTTTATTCATTATTTTTGTGCTTTGACTGCTTGTCGTTTTTACTATTTTACTTTGTTTAAATGGTTTTTTCTTTTAGATAAAATTACCATCATTTTTAAATTTGTCTTTTATCTTATTTTTATAAACTCATCTTTTCATTTGATGTATAACGTCGGCTACTTTGTAAATGTGGGACACCCTCGATGTACCCTGCGTATTAAGGTGATTGAACTTTAGTTCAGGAATCAGAATTTGAAGCAGCTCCGCCACCATCTTCTTGATCTCATTCCAGACTCGGGTCTGGAGTTTGGGATGGATGTTTTGTTTCATTCATTCATCCATTCATTATCACACCCGCTTAATCCTCATTAGGGTCGCGGTTAGTCCCCCAACCCCTCACCGGGCGCAGGGCAGGGCATTACACTATTCAACTAAGCCCAGGACAGGGCGCCAGTCCATCGCTGGGTGACACACACACACACACACAGACACTGTTTTGTTTCAGAGTTGTATTATTGAACATTTAAAGCCATATTGTGATTGGATTAGTTTATTAGGGTGTCCTCAGTGTTGAACCTCCTGCCTCCGGTCAGCATTAAAATAACTACATGAGTGAGTTTCTGGGGGTTTGTAGGGTTTTACAAATAAGAATGTCTGAGTCCCATGATCATGTGTAGCTGTGATTATAATCACTCCTTTAATAAGTCAGTATTATTACTGTGTAATACCCTGGTCTCGTGTTTCTTATGGATTTTAGTTTCTTTTAGCTCCACTTTAAGCTCAGATAGAGTTTACAGATCATCCATCTAGACCATGTATTAGGGGTGCAGGGAAAAATCGCTTCGAGCTCGAATCACGTTTCTCACATTGGACGATTCAGAATCGATTCTCGTTTTCAAAAAATCTTATTATTTTTGCGGGTGCGGATGTGCCTTCTCAGCCACCGTACTGCTAGGCAAAACAAGGAAGCAGTGTGGGCTACGTACAGGCATGCAAGCCAAGCCGCGGTCTTTGAAAGCAACCATTTGGAAACACTTTGGATTTTACCGTCAACCCGCCCGGGTAAGAAAGGGCTCTTCAAAAGCTTTAGTGATTGTGTTGGTCTTTAAAAGTAGCACCCAAAACTCTCTCTCTTCCAATGTGAGATGAAGTCTGCCTGCAAAACCTCAGAGCATTACTAACGGACGGGACAAAACTGATCAGACAAGCTCTGTTCTGTAATAAACGGTATATAATTCAGTCTGTAATGTTCTCAGAGGAGGAGAAAAACAGACCTGGTGGATCTACAAATAAATAAAATCACAGAGGAGCTCCTGTGAAAGGAGAAATGACATTTAATGTTTAATGGGTTCCAGAACATTTGATGTAGTTTATTTTATAAACTACGTTTCCTTTTTATTCTATGATCTACTGACCACATTTGTACTAAATTCTAGTAATTTATGGTCAAAATAACAAAAAGATCAAACGTCGGCTGATATAAAGACGTTTAAACCTCATAATATTCATGTTTTAAGAGTTCAGAAGTCAGTATTAGGGGGAGTTACTCTGATCTGTATGCAACTCGGCTTTGTCTGACGGCTTGCAGACTGTCCTTCATCTTGATGTCATTTCAAAGCTTTTCAGTGTTCAGTTCCTCATGTTATGATGGATATTTGGAGTGGACGTTTGTTGGGGTTCTGCGAGCGCGTATATGAAGCCTTCAGATCAGAAAAGTGACTAAAAGCCTGTTTACCTTAACTCTCCTCCCAGAATGTGCTCCTTCCAGTGGTAAGCCCAACCTCAGCGACGTCATCCTGGTCAACTTAGCCTACGTTTCAGAGGTGGATATTATTAATGATCACACTGAGACTCCGCCTCCTCTAGCGTCTTTGAATGTGGGCAAGGTAAGGTCGGCCCCTCTCGAGATCAAGTTCACGTGAGGTTTGTCATTTCAGCTGCATGCAAGTGCACAATGAGACACAAACAATACGATCGGCATAAAGGATCCCGGCAGACACACGACTGTGTGACACTGACCGGTACGATGCTGAGGTTTAGTGGTGACTACAGTATTTGTCAAACATGGTATCAGAAGACATTTTCAGGATGCAAACGAGTAAAAATTAACATAAAGTATTGATGGTTTTATATAATATTAAATGTGTTAAACGTGCAGCAGTTTACACAATAAGGTAGATATTGAAGAAAACGCTCCTGAAAAGTGTTTACTCATTAGATTGATCTGAGAGTTCTGGGCGTGTCCAGTGAACATGCATGATTGACAGCCCTCGGTGCTATACAGACAACATCCAAAATTCACAAAACAAAACCCTTTACAGTGTAAAATACAGCGTATGAGTCAAACTACCCAGCCAGCCAGCGTCAAAGCCGACCCTCAAACACAACCTGACAACACAAAACATGAAGAAGAACGTCAGCCGTGTTGTTTCACATTTAAATGGGTAAAGTACAAATCTGGCAGACTGATCACATTCTTTTTATGATGGTGCTCTGACATGTACACAGCCAAATCTGTGGGCTGAGCCTTGAGGTCGGTTAGAGGTCTACCTTTGTATGACGGAGGTATTATTAGGACCTCTCTGAAGTGCAGCTGATGTTTATTAGACTTCGGGAAGGTTTTCATAAGACAGACTTTTGCTTCTTTAACGTTAACACTAATGAAGATCTGGTGGATTAAACATGCCTCAGACTGATGAATGATGACAGTCCAGGTAGACAGGTGTTCATTTCTGATGACTGATATCTGCAGCTGTCGAATTGGAGGCCGGGTCACGACTCGGACTGTCAGCTAGAAAGAACTGTTGTTGCCAGGTCCAGCTGAAACACGCTTTTGAAAAGTAAACAGGCAAAAGAACTGCTCTTAAATCTTCTATTAACCTGACTTTGTTAACTGTTATTCTGATTTATACTTTGTGAAGCATATTGTTTACAATTTCATTATTACTACACTGCTCAAAAAAAATAAAGGGAACACTAAAATAACATCCTAGATCTCAGTGAATAAAATATTCCAGTGTAAAATCTTTATTTATTACATAGTGGAATGTGTTGAGAACAAAATAACAAAAATAATCAGTGTAAATCAAATTATTACCCCTTGGAGGTCTGGATTTGGAATCATACTCAAAATCTCATACCACCCTCATGGAGTCTGTTTCTGACCGTTTGAGCAGAAACATGGATATTAGTGGTCTGCTGGAGGTCATTTTGCAGGGCTCTGGCTCTGCTCCTCCTGTTCCTCCTTGCACAAAGGAGGAGGTAGCGGTCCTGCTGCTGGGTTGTTGCCCTCCTACGGCCCCCTCCATGTCTCCTGGTGCACTGGCCTGTCTCCTGGTATCTGCTCCATGCTCTGGACACTGTGCTGACAGACACAGCAAACCTTCTTGCCACAGCTCGCATTAATGTGCCATCCTGGATGAGCTGCACGACCTGAGCAACTTCTGTGGGTTGTAGACATCACCTCATGCTACCTCTATGGTGAGAGAACTGACAGAATGCAAAAGTGACCAAAACATCAGCCAGAAAGGATGAGAACAGAGAAAAGGTCTGTGGTCACCACCTGCAGAACCACTCCTGAACAGGGGTTGTCTTGCTAATTGTTTCTCATTTCTCATTCCCATTTACACAACAGCAGGTAAAACTGATTCACAGTCAGTGTTGCTTCCTAACTGGACAGGTTGGTTTCACAGAAGTGTGGTTGGCTTGGAGTTACATTGTGTTGTTTAAGTGTTCCCTTTATTTTTTGAGCTGTGTAGTTTTGTTGTTTTGTCATAATTTTACGTTCATTCTAATATTATTTCACTTTATCAAACCGTTATTGTGGTAGAAAACCATGAACCTGGCAACCCTGGCTGCAGCAGTGTCTTGTGCTCAAGACTGTGTAAGCAGGACTTCTTATGATAGAGCAGATTAAGGTTTATAAGACTTCAGCAGCTCTAGAACATCTTGCACAGTTAGTGGTGTCTGAGATGCTGCCTCCACCATGTTTCACAGGTACACTATTATCATTCACATCAGTCACATCACGTCCTTTACCCATGATGATGGTTTTGTACTCTGATACACCTGACTCACTTATTTATATGTCCAGCAAACTGTCATGTGTCAAACTACATATCAGTCAAATTTTGCAACATGTATTCTGTTAGCATTGATGCTTTTAAATATGAATTTAACACAGACTGCATTGCAGGTAACGTCCCTTACTTGTGTACTTGTTTTATAATCCGTTGGTCATTTTGGGGTGAAATGGCAGGACTTCTATGCAAGGCGTATTGATTTCATACACATGATATGTGTGTTAACTGTTTCTTATGCATTCTTTCTCTTTCCTCCCTCAGCTTGCCAACCGGGCGAGGTCGGAAAAGGAAGACAAGTTGTCCCAAGCCTATGCAATCAGCGCTGGGGTTTCGATCGATGGCCAGCAACTATTCCAGACTATACATAAAACGTAAGACGTTGCTTATTTGTACTGTATGTAGCACACGTGCAGCCACCTTTCTTTTAATAGCTGCAGCTTTCTGTGGGACACAGTACTGTAGTGGTTAGGATTTTAACACAGTGGTGTGTGTGTGTGTGTACGCTGTTTGTCGAGTCTGTTTCGGTGTCAGGTGTTCGTGTTTCAGACCTTGTAGTTTTACAGACACTGAATTACGTTAAGCTCTTAAAAACACCAGGATTGTCTGGCCAGATCTTAGTGTTTTATACAGTAACTACATTAACATAAATACAAAATGTTGATGTTTTTTGTAATAAAAAAAATAAAAAACACCCTTCAAATGATAAATAAAAAGTTTCATGATTTGTAATCTTATTAAATCTACTTAAAATTTACTGCTGGACACTAAACTGTAGGCACGTTTAGATTTTTAGTCCCAAAAGAGGCTGCACAGTACTGGGGTTGCTGTGGTAACTGATTTCACGCTATATTTTAAGAGATGGTTGTCGTACCATGAATATCTCATACCGTTGCAGCCCTATACAGCATTTAAGGGACATGTAGTTTCAACTTGCAACTCAGATTTGTGCCACAGGAGGGCGCCCTTCAGCAGGACAGCATAGTGAGCATCTGATAATACAGCCTAGAAGTACAGTTCAAACATTTGAGTCTATAATGTGTCTGGAGATCTCTCACTGTGTGTGATTGGTGGATTTGTGTGTTCATCTGGTATTTTGTATGAAAGTTTGTATGATTTTCTCATTTTAATTTATAACAACCTGTTTTGTTTTTTAGGATTCCCGTCTTTAGCAGATTAAATTGTTTATTTTGGATTGTGTCTAACAAACCGCTTTCTCCTCCACCAGCATCAAAGACTGTAAATGGCAGGAGAAGAACATTATTGTGATGGATGACGTCGTAATCTCACCACCATATCAGGTGGAGAACTGCAAAGGAAAAGAGGGAAGCGCTTTAAGTCATATACGCAAAATTGTAAGTTTCTCTCCAAACAGCAGTGCTGAACGGCTCCGATCAAGCAGATGTAGAGATCTGTTTAATACAAATGAGATTTTTGCTTTTTAAAATAATAAAGTTGTGTGCATGTATGTAGTTTGTATTTCACAATAGACAAACGGATTCTGATTAAACTAATACCACACACGTTTTCTTTTTTTTCCAATCAATCAATCGAAATGTATTTATATAGACCTTTTTACAATGGACGTTGTCACAAAGCAGCTTTACATCAGTATCAAACAATCTGAATCTAAGCCCGATGTGAGCAAGCCGAAGGCAACAGTGGCAAGGGAAAAGTCCCTCAAGGCTGGAGGAAGAAACCTTGGGAGGAACCAGACTCACAAAGGGGATCCATCCTCCTCTGATCAAACTACTGATAGAGATTTACATTCTTAGTTAAATCTGATGACATGTAAACATTCACAGTGCAGGGTGGAGAAAGTATGTGAACTTTTGGATTTAATAACTGCTTGACCCTCCTTTGGCAGCAGTGACCTCAACTAAACATTTGCTGTAGTTACAGATCAGATGTGTACAGTGGTCAGGAGGAATTTTGGACTATTTCTCTCTAATATTCTTGGGATGTCTGGTGTGAATCGCTCTCTTCAGATCATTCCACAGCATCTCGATTGGGTTGAGGTGGAAGGTGTATTCTGTTGTTGAAGTACTATGTTTTGGTTTGATGTTGTGCTTGTTGGTGGACAAGTTTTCCTGCAAATGTTTGGATAAACTTGGGAATTTATTTTTCTGTTGACTGCAATCCATCCAGGTCCTGAGTCAGCAAAGCAGCCCCAAACCATGACGCCCCCTCCACCATATTTCACAGTTGGATGCGGTTTTGATGTTGGTGTGCTGTGCCTTTTTTTCTCCACACTCATAGTGTTGTTTTTTTTACAAACAGCTACATTTTGGTTTCATCTGTCCAGAATGTTTTGCCAGTAGTGCTCCAGATGCTCTTTGTATGGTTTTTTTTTGTTTGTTTTTGTTTTTTTTTTTGGACAGCAGTGGCTTCCTCTGTGTTGTCCTTCCATGAATCCATTCTTCTTTAATGTTTTACTTATTGTAGAGATTTCTGTAAGTCTTTAGCTGACACTTTAGGATTCTTCTTCACCTCACTGTGCATTCATTTTTACAGGACGACCACACAACAGTGCCTGAACTTTGTCCATTTGTAGACAGTCTGTATTAGTGCTGGGCGATAAAACGATATCGATTTTTTTCACGATAATGTTTCCCTCGATGACGATGATAAGCCGGGACAATAGAATTCGATAAGTGTTAACGTTCGTTTCCATTTCACGTCTAAGCAGCTTGACAGTGAGTTCTGACGTGATACTGTTGCTCGTTAGACAGTTTCTCCTCATCAATACCGCCAAAAGTGTTTAAGACAAGTGTGTGATTGGAGGAGAGCCTAGTGGGGCCGGGCGTGAGAGCGTGAGGTCGCTGTGTGCTCGTCTGTTTGTGTGTGAGAAGGAGAAGGACAGGGGCTTAGTGTGTGTGTGTTAGCCTGAGTGCTAGCATTAGCCTGTTAGCTTGGCTCTCTAGCCTGTTGTTATTTTGGAGTGGCTGCAGCCAACAGTAATCGTAAGTTTCATAAAGCGATGACTGTAAACGTCTTTCTCGTCCATCCTTTCAATGTGTCCAGCCGGACGCTACAATATGTTCTGGCAGTAAACAATTTAATATTTTAAATAGTAACATTTCATGTATTTAGTCTGATGTTTTTAGAAAGATTTTTAAAACTGACAGTGTTAGAATATTTAATATTGTGATAATCATCGAGACTGATCAGTATAGAAAAATTTGTGTTTAATTATTACAATTTTTGGCCATATTGCCCAGCTCTATTCTGTATTAACGTGGACAAATGAACAAGGCTTTGAGTGATCATTTTATAACTCTCTTCAGTTTCATGCAAGTCAACAGTTCTTAAACGGAAGTCTTCCGAGACCTCTTTTATGCAAGGCATGGTTCACATCAGGCAATGCTTCTCGAGAGCATCAAACTCAGAAGTTGTGTTTGTTTATAGGGCAGGGTCGCTTTAACCAACACCTCCAATCTCATCACATTGATTGGCTCCAGGTTGGCTGACTCCTGGCTCCAGTTAGCTCTGGACAAGTCATTAGCCTGAAGGTTCACAGACTTTTTCCTATTTTTTTTGTGTGGTATTAGTTTAAGCAGCCTGTGTTTGTCTATTGTTCTGACATAAATGTAGATCAGAACACATCTTAAGAACAATTTATGCAGAAATCCAAGTAATCGCAAAGGGTTCACACAATTTTTTTTGCAACTGTGTATATATTGCTCAGCCTGTAGGTTAAACTGTGGATATATAGTCTTTGAATTTTTCAGTGGTTTGTTTTATAGATGTGAAAAGTTTTACACTGCTTTACAGCAAGCTTTCTGCTCAGTTCTTAGGTTTGATTTTAGTGTTTTATCTTTGTGTTTTAGTATGTAGGTGTTGTAACTCTTCTTCATAAGCTACATTTGTCTTTTTTTAGGTTGAGAAGCATTTTAGAGATGTGGAAAGTCAGAAGTCGATGCAGCGTTCACAAGCACAGCAAACACAGAAGGACTCGTCATTATCCTCCTGAGTCGGGGTTGCGGGCACTGATCGGCCAGAGAGGGCAGCGCGGGGCATCAGGCCCCGAAAGCCGAGCGAGAATGGCGCTCCACTCTCTCCTCCCCCTCTCCTTCAGCATCGCAGTTCGAAGGCGGGAGCATCAAAGGCCCGGGGTCTGGAAGATCAAACAAAAACAAATGAGAAAAAAAAGGCAGAAAAAGTGAAGGTGGAAAGAATTAATTCTAAATTAGACTTTATAAAGATAATTTAAAATACCAACTATTAAGCAACCCATAGTTTCCCTGACTAACTTTAAGCATTTCTTAACTTCTCTCTCCTCCTTTTCTTCTTTTCTCCCCTTTCCTTCCTTTTCCATCCTTTCTTCGCCTTCAATTCCATATTTTCAAAAAAGGAAAAACACGAGCAGTCAGAAAAGCTTGTTAGCTTTTTTTTTTTTTTTTTTCCCAAAAAAAATATTTTCCTTTTTTGTTGTCTTCATGTTCATGTTCTGTATTTTCTGTATTTTAAACAAAAATGTGACTTGAAATGCCACACTTTAAAAAAGGACATTTTCTAAAATAAAAGTAACAAAAATTCTGACTGTAATGCTGTAATTTTCGCCGTTTTTGCAAAACGTTTCGCTGAGTGCTCCCCGGCTGGATTCAGGTTCTGGAAATCCAACACTGGCTGTGAACCTCCAGTTACAGCAGCACTTTAATGTTTATTTTATTTATAGTACCGGTACATGGGAACATTTCACAAAGCAGGATTTCTCACTTTAACCAGCTAACTTGAGCCCAAAGTCAAACCTCTTCTAACCCTAATCGGGTTGAATTAAATTTACAGGGGGTCCTGGTGTAATTTCTTTTTTCACAGGAGCTCCTCTGTGATTTTATTCCCATCCAGACCTGCCACGTCTGTTTGGTTTTTTTTTATCCCTTTTCAGATAATTACAGGCTGAATTATGTATTTTTTTTTTTATCTGAGCTCGTCTGATCACTTTAGTCCTGTCTTCTAGTGTGTACTGTGAGAGAGCTTAATGTGGCAGTAAAATCCATAAGAAAGATGTTGACTTATCCCAGGTCAAAAGTTTGGAAGCAACATCAACATTTTTGGTTCTGATTCTTTTCTAGAAGTACATTTTGGCTGCATTCACATTACAGCTGCGTTGCTCAGATCAGATGTTTTGCTCAGATCAGATTTAACTATGTTGATGGTTCACATTCACAAATGTAAGAGCTTTATCTGTCTAATGTGAACCAATCTGTCCCTGAAACGGCTCACATGCGCACACTGATACATTTATACTCGCCGCCTTCATGAAAAACAAACAAAAGCATCACATTTGTGCAGGGTTGCCAGGTTTGCAAATATACTTGGTGGTTTGTACAGTTTTGCACTAAATAAAAAAGAAACTGAATGAGAAAGTAAGATTTGAAGAAGATTTACGTTTTAAAGCTCATTGAAATGCTTAACTTTAGATTGTTGGAAATTAAGAGACGTTTGTGGATTATGCACATGAGACACAGAGAGTTTGACACTGTACCTGTTGTAGTTTCTTTAATGGAAAAGTATCATCACGGTCTGGTGTTACGAGATGATAAAAATTGGAGAATGTTCTGGATAAGCTTGGCTATAACTGAGACTGTTGAATTGATTGAAAGCCCAGTCTGGCTTATGTGGTATTCCACAAAACAGGATTTTTTACTTTAACCAGCTAACTTAAGCCCAAAGTCAGACCTGTCCAGTGGGAGAACATCAGGACATTCATACAGGACAATCCTCAACATCAGGCTTAAGATATCTGGTTTAACTTTGATGATCACCACCCTTTCTGCTAGCTTAGCCCTTTTGTTTTTGAGTGTTCACACCCAATCCCTAATGTCTGAAGACTTGAACACAGTATTTTAACCATTTTGTAAATTTGGGAAAAAAAATTTGGTGAAAAAATGGTTTTTGATCTAATTTTAAAAGTTAAACTGTCATATATTTAATATTCATTACATACAAAGTGACATTTTATGTCTTTTTTGTGTTTTAATGTTGATCAGTATGACTTCTCATGAAAATCAGAAATCCAGAATCTCAGATAATTAGAATATTTTATTTGAAATTTGTGTAAGGAATATAATTTTTATAAATTAAATATGCATTTTTAATATTTTTGAAAATGATACAGCACTAGTGAACAGAGGATGAAAACAAGAAATTAAACATGCATATATATATATATATATATATATATATATATAAAATATGTGTGTGTGTACATAAAAGTGCTGTCCTGCTTCTCTGATTATGGCAAAAAATAATCCCAATGGTTGAACAATTATTTTTTTTTTTTACTTTTTTTTTCCCCCCAAACGTTTTGTCTAACATTGAATTTTCTCGAACTTTTAATATAAATCAACCAGGAAACAAATAAAAATAAATATATTAAAAAATAATATAAAAATAAATGAGCTATGTTGTGCACTTACTGAACACTTCTAAAAATAAAAATCACTTCTAAAAATAGTCATTTTAGCTCTATTTAGCCAAATTTGTCATGGAAAATAAAAATTGATGACCTAGAATAACTTGTAGGTCAAAGACTAAATATATCGGCATTAAGTGAACATATTAGAGCATTAAGGACATATCGATACACTCGAGAGTCACAATACTCAGTTTTGTGATACTGACCCTTATAAACAGTATATATTTATCATAAATGTTTTACATGTAAAGACTGTCGGTTGATTGTGTTATGTTTAAGCCTCCGACCACTAGATGTCAGTGCTGTAATCGATCTTCAGTTATTAGACTTTTCCACTCCCAACAGAAACGATCAACTTAAGTTTTCTTAAGATTTAAAATATCACAATATATCACGATATATTACTAATATCTTAATTTATTATAATAGTCTATCATATTCACAGGTAAAAGTGATTTTTAGTCAGTACATTAGCATAGTTATGGGTAGACATTAAATCCAAATGCATCAACACAAAATAATAACCTTTAACATCCTTCTCAACCATTTGGTAGAGCAGATAATATAAGTCACTGTATCTTATTGAAGGTGCTGAACTTGACACTGTTATGATGTTGAGCTTTCGGTGCTACACAGAACCATTTACAACACATTCTCCAACAGATGGGTTCTTGGTGTTGATGGTTTTATAAAGAACCATTTTCTTTACCAAAGAACCATCTTTTTTTTTTTAAGAGAGTCCAGTTACTGATGTACTTCCAGTGCTGGTGCTGTAAGTAGGAGAGGTGATGGGCCTTAACCTAAGTGTTAATCACACTGAGGAATTATTTAAAAGCTCTTCTAGAACAGAAAACCTTACCTGTTGTCCTCATTAACGTTACTGTTTTAAAGCTTCTTAAATAAGTGATGAGGCCTGTGAGCTTCATACTGAACCTGATCTGTCTGATCACATCACTGCTGACCCTGATCTTCCAGGTGAAGTTACTCTGTGGTGTAAATCAGAGAGCGCTGAGGGCTCTTAGCTTTTCCATCGTAAGGTGTGACTTTATTTACAGCCGGCCTGCTGTAATATTCATGTGTGCTGAGGGCCCTGTAATGGTCCAGCAGGGGGTCTGAGGAGGCTTGTGCTCACCGGGATGCTCTGTTTGATTAGTACAGGTTCTTAGCTGTGTCCTGAGGACGTCCCACATGTGTGAGAAGAACCGGAGAACCTTTATTATAACGGGCGATTCAGGAGAGTTTTCTTGGATGTAAGTCTTGTTTGGTGAATTGACCTGGTCAGTCAGGTCCAGCTGATGGACTCTGTGAGGAGACTGTAAGTAATCAGAGGTGGGTAGTTACTGCAGTTACTCAGGTGTTCTCACATACATTTCACTGGTACTTAAATACTTTACCAACTTATTTAAACCACAGTAAAACCTGCCGAGCCTGTTGGGTTATTTCTACAGTATATCTTTTCTTTTCCAGACTGCTGGTTTATTTTTTCTACCACTTTTGTTGGGTTATTTTCATCGTGCTTGGGTAGTTTCACTACAGGGTTACTGTGTTTTTATTATTATTTCCACAGTGTTGGGTTATTTACTCACTGGGTTAAGTGTCTTATTTTAACTGTACTGGGTTGTTTTTCTACACAAATGCTAGGTTAACTATGTTACTGGGGTGTTTCCACAGTGCTGGGGGTTAACCTGCTTAGTTAGTGTTTTTTTATTTCTTGCTGGGTTTTGTGGGTCAAAACGGCAACCTTCCTGGCACAAGACTCGTTAGTAGGGATGCTCGTAAGTAGGGGTACCACTGTACTGACTATCTTCCCAAATACTGTGTGAGAACATCCCTAACCACCAGACCACGGTTGCCCCTGATAGGGGTCCAGAGCTCTGAATTTGGGTTATTTGAACATTTTCCACCCAGCCTGAGTAGCTGTAACACTTGAGCGTAGATGTTCTCACACAGTATTTGGGAAGATAGTCAGTACAGTGGTAACCCTACTTACGAGTATCCCCACTAACGAGTATTCCAGGTAACGAGTCGAGATCTCTGAATATTTTTGTTCCAGGTAATGAGTAAAATTCCAAGTAACGAGTAGCGTAAATTTGTTCAAGTATGCCAACCACTAGGGGCGCGGCGGTTGTAGCATCCCCTAGATGCTAGCGTAGAAGAAGAGGTCAGTCATTACCTTTGACCGCTGTCCAGTGAAAGTGAAAGTGCTAGTGAAAGTGACACAAAGACAGCAAAAGGTAGTGAACAAGAAAGTTAGATACATTTTACTTTTACTTTTCATATGATAAGTGTAACCATGCCATACACGTACACCCGTCCTCCTGTCCTCCTTAGCCACCAGCCTACACGAGCGCCGTCGTCTCGTTTATGTTTTAAAAACCCATATAAACACATTATTTACATATTAAAGTATACTGTATATTGGCCGGCTGACACGGATTAATCAGTTTTACATGTATTCTTATGGGGAAAATGCATCCAGCTAACGAGCAAACCAGCTAACGAGCTCGGCTCCTGCACGGATTAAACTCCTAAGTAGGGTTACCACTGTACATTGGGTCAAACATTGTTTAGGTTAACACTGTACATTTATCCATATTGGAGTCCAGCAATGGGTTGCCAAATGGGTTATTTTTAATCCGACATAGTCAAGTGTATTCATGAGAAAGGTGACTTGACTAATGCTTTTCTATTTAAATAATTGATTACATTAAGTAATTAATTATTTAGTATAATGAGACACCTGGAAGGCCACGGTGCTATTGATTGATTGATTGATTTTTTGACTGATAACTTTTGTTTAACCGGCTATACAGACTTAAAAGACACTAGCCAACCAATCAGAGAAGAGTTTGGTAAGTTTTGTAACTTTTGGTAAGTTTTTAAGCAACTGTCCATAAGTTTGTAGACACCTATTCTAATGAATGTGTTCAGCTGACACAGATGTACACACAGCTGGTCTATTCCCTGTAGAGAAGCTGCCAATAGAATAGAACCTGTTGGCACCATGTCTAATGCCAGGCCTGGTATAGAGGGGCACAGCAATGAGCTGATGATGCTGAGCTGGTGGATGATGTGGGCTTGGTCATCCAACATTGCTGAATGTAATCAAATCCTCCCAGTGATGCTGCAGAGACAGCTGGGACAGTTAAGAAGGATGAACTCTTTTTTTAAAATAAGAGATCTTATGAATGAGCATGTGTCCCAATACTTCTGTCCACTTCACTTTTTTGATTTGATACTTTTGTGGAACTGTGTCTCTTTAGGGTTTGGGGTGATTAAACGCTGAGTTTATGAACTGTTGGCATTAAAAACATCCAACCAGCTGTCAGCACATCTGTGCAGTTGTCAGACAAGTCTTATTGTGCAAAATGGTCAACGGATTAAGGGATTAAACTCTTTATGTAATTTATTTTATATAATGTGGAAACAAATCCTCTCACTGGGTCCAGTCAGGTTGGGTGATGTGCAGAGCTACACCCGGGTGATGCCAGCTTCAGTTTGGCTGTGTTTCTGTCCCCTGTCCAGCTGTATCTGAGGACGTTTGGGCTCAAATGATGGACACGAAGCGGTCAGAGTGACCTGCAAGTTCTTCGGCTCCGGCTAAACTCAAGATGTTTGGGTTCTTCTGCCTTACCACCCTTGTCCTGCCTCTGGTGGTGGGATCTAAGCTGTGTCCTCATCGCTGCCTGTGTTATGAGAACTCGGACCTGGTGGACTGTCGGGGTCGCGGGTTCACGCACATCCCTCATGGAATACCACACGGTACCTGGCTTCTGGACCTGAGTGACAACAGGCTTTCTGAGCTGAGGAGCACCACCTTCACCGGGATTTGGGCTCTGCGCATCCTGCTGCTTGAAAACAGCGGCATCCACATGCTGCAGTCCAAGGTGAGGTTACAACCAGGTGACGGGAGCACCTGAGCATATGTATGAGCATCAGTATACTACTGACACACCTTTCATTCTGTTCTTCAGTGGTCAGGGCTGAGGGGTCATTCTCAGTGACACTGACGTGGTGGTGGTGTGTAAGTGTGTGTGTTGTCCTTGTACATCTTATAGATGTTGGAGGCAGTGGCTCAGCACAGGTTCTCTAGTCCTGATGCTGTTGGCTGCACTATTTTCACTCCAGAAGTTACACTGAGCAGCTCTGACACACACTAACACACCACTACCACGTCAGTGTCACTGAGAATGATCCACCTGGTCTGTGGGGGTCCTGACCGTTGAATGTATACAGGGAGACAGATGTACTACTGTCAGTACATAGTGCATGTAGATCAAATGGACAGCGAGTGTTTGTGTGCCTAATGAAGTGGCCACTGAGAATCAGTCTAAGATTAAGAACATCCTGGTACTGATCACATGTTTAAATAATAAAGGCGTAGGGCCTTTAATTATATTAATAATAATTAATAATAATAATAAAAATAATTAATAATAATCTTTATTGCAAATTTCATACATAAATGCAAAGAAAGACATAAAATACTTGATAAAACTACAGAATAAAAATTAGCCTCGCTATAAAATAATAAACATTTGACTAAAAATAAACAGATCAAATAAAATCAAGTTATAAAATGTTACAGAATACAGAATAAAAACTGCACAGCTATAAAATAAGATTTTGGGGATTAAAAATAAAGAAATAAAAATATAATTGGTAAATAAAATCAAATACATCACAAAAAACACTTTAAAAGTGTCTTCAGCTGCTTTTTAAATTCTTGTACTGATGTTGTTTTATCTCTGTTGGTACGTTGTTGTTCCATTTTATCGGTGCATAAAAACTAAAAGCTGCTGCTTCACTTCTGATGAACTTTTAGTACCTTAAGCAGACTTGCAGCTCTAGAACTTAAAGAACTTAAACTTAAAGCTTACAGAGAGAGACAGTCTGATGTATGATGTGCGAGACGGGCGAATTTAAAAAGCTTTAGGGATGCTAAACACCCAGTGAGACTAGCAGCCCTGCAGACTCCACACCGATCACCCCAAAAATGATTCTCATAAATAACATTAACTGTCCACTTTCTCAACTGTTTTAGTGTCCGTCCTCCTCTCTCTTTATTCTCCTCTCTCCATGCCAACCAATTAACAAGTATTTTTATCTAATAACAGATAAGCAGATATGATGGTAAGACTGCTGGACACACAAATACTTGTTTGTCTTTAATATAAATAACTAAATACAGAAATCAATACAGAGAGAAGTCATGTCACTACAATCTATAGACAGGCTGGTTTTTAACCTTTTAGAACTACTCACTGAACTCGCCTCCAAACCCTGGCACTCAAGTGTGCACATGCATGGCTTCAGGAAGGGGCGTTAGGAGAGCGAGTGGAGAGCGGACCTCACATCTGATGCTGTTTTCTCTCGGTGCTGGAACCCAAAACATAAACAAAGATGCAGGCTGAGAAGACTGTCCAATCAGGGTAAACGCATTTCTAGTCCTGTACCTTGTTTGAGTTTGTGAACCCTTTATACGGGCAGAAGTGTTGTGTTTGGAGAGCAACAGCTTTGCCCTTGTAGTCCTGCCATGTACACCAGAGTTCTCCTGATGGTGACTCATGAAGGTACATTAAGCTCCTTTGTGACCTCGTGGACTATTACTCCTTTTGCTCTTTGTGAGATCTTTGTTGGTTGACCACTCCTGAGGAGGTCTTGAGTTGTACACAGTCTGACTGTGGATTGCTGGAGTCCAAACTCTTTAGAGACGACACCTTTTCTAATCTGATGACATCAAAACTCTTCTTCAGATACACTCTGATAAATTCCTGTTCTTTAAATACAGTCATGGCCGAAAGTGTTGGCACCCCTGAATTTTTTCCAGAAAATGAAGTATTTCTCCCAGGAAATTATTGCAATTACACATGTTTTGTTATACACGTTTATTTCCTTTGTTTGTATTGGAACAATAGAAAAAACTGAGGGAAAAAAAGACAAATTTGACATAATTTCACACAAAACTCCAAAAATGGGCCGGACAAAATTATTGGCACCTTTTCAAAATTGAGGGTAAATAACTTTGTTTCAAGCATGTGATGCTCATTCAAACTCACCTGGGATAAGTAACAGGTGTGGGCAATTAAAAAATCACACCTGAAACCAGATAAAAAGGAGAGAAGTTGACTCAATCTTTGCATTGTGTCTGTGTGTGCCACACTAAGCATGGAGAACAGAAAGAAGAAAAGAGAACTGTCTGAGGACTTGAGAACCAAAATTATGTAAAAATAAACAATCTCAAGGTTACAAGTCCATCTCCAGAGATTTTGATGTTCCTTTGTCCACGGTGCGCAACATAATCAAGAAGTTTACAACCCATGGCACTGTAGCTAATCGCCCTGGAAGTGGATGGAGGAGAAAAATTGATGAAAGGTTGCAACGCAGGATAGTCTGGATGGTGGATAAGCATCCCCAATCAAGTTCCAAAGAAATTCAAGCTGTCCTGCAGGTGCAGGGTGCATCAGTGTCAGCTTGAACTATCCGTCGACATTTGAATGAAATGAAACGCTATGGCAGGAAACCCAGGAGGACCCCACTGCTGACACAGAGACATAAAAAAGCTAGACTGCAGTTTGCCAAAATTTATGTAAGTAAGCCAAAATCCTTCTGGGAAAACATCTTGTGGACAGATGGGACCAAGATAGAGCTTTTTGGTAAAGCACATCATTCTACTGTTTACCGAAAATGGAATGAGGCCTACAAAGAAAAGAACACAGGACCTACAGGCAAATATGGTGGAGGTTCAAAGATGTTTTGGGGTTGTTTTGCTGCCTCTGGAACTGGCTGGCTTGACTTTGTGCAAGGCATCATGAAATCTGAAGATTACCAAAGGATTTTGGGTCACAATGTAGGGCCCAGTGTCAGAAAGCTGGGTTTGCATCCTAGGTCATGGGTCTTCCAGCAGGAAAATGACCCCAAACATACTTCAAAAAGCACCCAGAAATGGATGGAAACAAAGCGCTGGAGAGTTCTAAAGTGGCCAGCAATGAGTCCGGATCTAAATCCCATTGAACACCTGTGGAGAGATCTTAAAATTGCTGTTGAGAGAAGGCACCCTTCAAATATGAGAGACTTGGAGCAGTTTGCAAAAGAAGAGTGGTCCAAAATTCCAGTTGAGAGGTGTAAGAAGCTTGTTGATGGTTATAGGAAGCGATTGATTTCAGTTATTTTTGTGCAACCAAATATTAAGTTGAGGGTGCCAATAACTTTGTCCGGCCCATTTTTGGAGTTTTGTGTGAAATTATGTCAAATTTGCCTTTTTTTCCTCTGTTTTTTTTGTGTTGTTCATCCATGTGTATAACAAAACATGTGTAACTGCAATAATTTTCTGGGAGAAATACTTT
>BRDA01013243.1:39345-80681 GCA_036984385.1 Crenuchus spilurus | reverse complement strand
AAATGTTACATTTACTCAGATTAAACTTTTGACCTGTCATCTATGTTCTATTACGAATAAAATATTGACATTTGCCATCTCCACATAATTGCATTTAGTTTTTATTCACAATTTGTATAGCGTCCCAAATTCTTTGGAATCTGGTTTGTACATACATGAATTCTACATAAATAAAATATATCACCTCTGCACAAATTCTACCAAAATAATGTGACAGGAATGACATCTACTTTCAAACTGCTGTAATACAGGGTGTCCCATTTGCTTCTTTAGCCAAACAAGCTTGAATAACTGTAATTCTAATGAAGATTAATTTGGATTAACCCCCGGGAGTCTGAGGGTATTACAGATGTAGTTTGACATGACAGGCTTTTGTTCAGCACAAACTCAGCAACAACAACAGTGTCAAAACAGTAAGAGTGTCATAAATCTATATTTTAATTAAATCTGCTCTAAACTTAGAATTTCCAGTAACCTGTTTTCAGATGTGCTGATATATTGTGAAAAAACACTAAATATTTCTAGCCAAGACTTTTGAGCTCAGAACTTAATAAACAGAGGTGTCTGCTTAGGTTTTGATCTCACAGGTGGGTCAACCAACTCTAAAAGGTTAAATAGACTTCAGTCTGTGTGAAAAAGACTGACATGTATGAATACAGGGCAAGTAGATGTGTGTTCATTTTTGATGACTAATATTAGACTGACGCAACTGTCGTTTGTGAAACAGTATGGAAAAAAACGGGGTAATTGGTGGATAACCTTTATTTGTGGATGACGTTTTTCACAACAAGGAGCGTCATGTTCAAGTGTGCTTGAACATTGGTGGGGAAAATGTTCAGCACATGTTGTAACATCAGTCTTTTTTTACACAGACTGAGGCATATTTAGTCCAAATTTCATTACCAAATCTTCATCAGTATTAAAGTTATTCATGATCATTTGGGTAAAGAAGCAAACAGGACACCTTGTATATTAATAATTAGTTATGATTTCAATGACTTCAAATATGTCACTCTGATAATCTTGACCAGAAAAAGCATGAAAGCAATCTCTAATCTCTACCTCATGGCATGCTGAACGCTGCTGAGGTGTCGGTAAATCAGTTGAGCCTCCAGGTCTGGATCCAACGGGTCATACCATTCTTGCAGCGTGACACCATGTCTGGTTTTATCACAGCCTGGATCTGCATAGAGAGCACAGGTGGTTTTATTCAGTTTTCCAAGTGCACAATCAAAATATCACATGCACAAAAGCTGATATACAGGATTTAATCTATTATTAAAATTTATTCTATTAATGTAAACATCCTTAAATTACAGGAACACCACTCTGTATTCCCATATTTTGGGATTATCACAGAGGAAAATTTAAGTATTCAATTAGAAGCACTTGACTAAAAATTGAACTAATTATCCTCTTAATAGTCCACTGGATTTTTTAGATTTTCAGTCTGAACTGGCCTTCCCAGATCTTTTATACAGCAAGGGTTGAAGATTCCTTCAAATGAGCAGAAAATGTTTTAAGATTTGTAATATAATAACACACACACACACACACACACACACACACACACACACACACACACACACACACACACACACACACATACACACGCACACACGCACACACGCACACACGCACACACGCACACACGCACACACGCACACACGCACACACACAAATGTAGCCAATTTTAAATTTATTTTTATTTTTTTAGGCTGCACAGCACTGAAGGGACTTCTGTTTGTTTGGTACTTATTCAAGCATCAGTAAAGGATGGCAACCAAAAATCAGCACTTCAAACATATTTTCCAATATTTTTCAGTGTCCCCTCCCCCCCCATGCCTGTTTTATTAAATATGTTTTTCAACATTAATTCTAACTGAAGATTTGGAACTTAATCATCTGGAGTCTGAGCGTATTTCACACACTCTGATATAGTCTGACATGGCTTGACCTTTTTACAAATTACACCCATCTAAATGTATTTCTCCAAAGTGTTACACAGGCTTTTGTTCAGCATAAACTCAGATATAACAGTGTCAAAACAGTAAGAGTGTCATAAATCTATATTTTGATTTAATCTGCTCTAAACGTGTGATCTAAACGCAGATTGCGTGAGTGGTCTGGGAAAAAAGGCTCATGCTCTGACTAGCAGTGGAAAATGTCTCTCTAATTATACTCCTCTCACAAATATCTAAAATATATATTTTTGATTCAAACTATATATATTTGAAAAGTAGACCCTTTAAGGTTTCCGGGGTATGTTTAGTTTTGTTTCTAGGATAAAATCTCATGATTATATAAGTGTTTTTTCAAGTTTGAACCCAAGATATTAGTTTATTTAGATACTTAGTTTATTTGAAGCAAAAATCTTTCCTTCCACTTTCAGAAGACACTTTCCTGTTGTTTATACCAAACATTTGAATATTGTAAAAAAAAATAATGTATTCATAATTTAATTTAAAAAGGTAAAGTATCATTTTTATATTCATTACTTGTTAAGTGACATCTCATGCCCTTTTTTGTTTTACTGTTGATCAGTTTGGCTTATAGCTCATGAAAATCATAAATCCAGAATAAATCAATGTATTAGAGTCCAATTTTGTGTTAATTTCAATTCAAGTAATTACTTTTATTTGAACAAATTGCTAGAAGAGTATGATATTTTATTAAAACAAGGTCGAAAAAACATAATTCTTAGTTTTCAACTGTGCAGAAATGACCTCACTGTGTGCTAAACTGTTTCACTGACTCTGTCACACTTTTAGGATGAAGATTACCTCTTCATTAGGATGAAGACCTAACATCTTACAAATGAGAGGTGCTTAAATCTCTATTTGGTGATACTGTGAATTAATGTAGACTGCTATCCTGTCCTGGCTGTGGCTAAAATAGTATAAGGGGTATGGGAACTCACTTTGACCCTGACCTGGACTAAGCGGATAAGATGATGGATGGATGGATGGGAAATGAATGCAGAAAATAAGTGCAGTACCTGTTTTCTCCTTTTGGTGGCAGCAGCTCCATCTGTCAGCTTTGTAGATGCCTGGATGATAGCTGCTCATTGTGTTGGTGTTATGACTGCATGCCTTCCGTAAGGCTGACAGCCAATGATTCAGTTCGTTTACACTCTGAAGGGAAAGAAAGATGAGTTAGAGAGTGAAGGATAGCGAAAGGAATTTTTTAAAATCCTAAGATCCTTGGTTAGTTTTTTGTTAACTGTTGTTGCATCTCTTACAAGTTTAGGAAGGATGTTTGTGTAGAAGATACACTACTAAATGTACACAGACCTTATATCTACACTTATTGTCCATTTTAGCTTCACTGACCATTATAGGTGCACATTGTCCAGACTAGTCCATCTGTTTCTCTGTATATTTTGTTCACGTCCTTTCATCCTGTTCTTCAATTATCAGGACCCTCACAGGACCACCACATGGCAGGTATTGTTTCAGTGGTGGATCATTCTCAGCACTGCAGTGACACTGACGTGGTGGTGGAGTGTGCTGCACTGGTATGAGTGAATCAGACGCTGCAGAGTTGCTGTTTTTAAACACCTCAGTGTCACTGCTGGACTGAGAATAATCCACTAACCAAAGCTATCCAGCCAACAGCGTCCTGTGTCCATCAGTGAAGAACTGGAGAAACAACACAAACTTTGGAGCAACAGATGAGCTACTGTCTCCACCACCACCACATCAGTGTCACTGCAGTGGTGAGAATGGTCCACCACCCAAATAATACCTGCTGTATGAGGGCCCTGACCATTGAAGAACATGGTGAACAAAGTATACAGAGTCACAAAGTGCACCTGTATGCTCAGTGGAGCTAAAATTAACAATGAGTGTAGATACAAGGAATTTGTACCTAATGAAGTGGCCAGTGAGTGTATATTCCAGCACACCCTGTTTATCTCTTCGATTAAGAATTCACTCCTAATGCCTGACGTCCTTTTTGTCCTTCTTATCCGTTTTGTCAGATATCAAGATCGCAAAGTGTGTTTTGACCTTGTATGGACACCACAGCCTGATCTTCAAGGGCAGGGTGAGAAAACTCTCAGGTTTGGCATGTACCTTGCAATCCAGATAGAGAGTCTCCTGCTGACCATAATCCTCGCTGGAGATAATCTGCATGACATTGGCACTACCAAAGCACTTCTCCTCCACCTTCTCTACTGCCCGGATCTTTGGCAGGGAGATGAATGAGCTCTTCTGGACACCATAATGGACACATTAGAGGAGACTCATCTTTATTAGTCTAGAAAGATCAGAAGGACTGATAAAGGGAAGTGGTTGGTGGCACTCACCTTAGAATGTTGTGTTCGTGAATAAGCCAGAATGTCTTTGCTAAGAGTCACGTAGTACTTCTTAAAGGGGGACGTCATGGGTATGCACTTGTCTTTGGTCTTATGGAGAAAGAGGAAGCCTTCTTTCTCCATGGTGCCACAATGGAGACTCATGCGAGTTTGCAGACCAAGATCTAGAGGAAAAGCATACAGTGTACACACCATGATTGTAGTCTGTATGTAATCTGTATTGGCTCACTGGGGAAAAAAAACATGGCAATAACTGTGAAAAGCAGGTTTTAGTGATCACAAGAATGCACTATGGTTGAGTTCCTGTCTATCATATGTGTAACTTGATCAAATATGACATGTTGAAATAAGCCTCCAGTACTCCAGTCAGTCCTATTACATTTGCTCTCTGAGCAATCACTCATTTAGTACGGCTCACCTTCCGAGTCATGGCAGCTGACCAGCCGAGTGATGAAGTCTTTGAGATGGGCTATGCCTTGTTGGATGGCGGGCTGTAAAGGCACCATCCACGGCTCCTTAGAGCAACAGACCAAAGTGTCCAGATTCCCGATGGTCTGTACAGCCTAGAGAGAAAAAAAACCACAGAAGAGCTTTTGAAAGATGCAGTGGGTTCTTATCAGATGTGTTTTTGCAGTCATGATCTGTCTAGTAGGACTGATGAGGGTCATTTTAAAAGAGTACATGAAATGTTGTCTCATCCGCCATTAATCTCTGGGATTAGCATTAATCTGTACCATAATTTAAAATAGGAAAGCTGGATGTTGATGTTGGTGCTGAATTTGCAGGTCCAGTGTAACACGTACTGGAGTGTAATTAACTCTAAAGCAGCTGCATATTGAGTGCAGAGACACACAGTAGTCCATATCATGCCTTTGCTTCCACCTTTCCAATTGTTAAGAGAAGTGAATGTTTCAACTACAAAATAAAATTCTTAATTTGATTTTCCACACTGACCTCTCAATTCGTTATATTTCTGATACAGCAAGAAGTGTATGCAGTGGTCTTTGCACTGGGCAAAGGTAGGTTGCCACCCATGGCCCCTGTGAGTCAAGGGCCCCAAACATTATTGTGTGATATTAAACTTACTGCATTTCAAAAATTTTAAGAACAGTTGTAATTTTCTATTTATATGTTTATTTGTAATAGACTAGTCCATGTTGTGAGATACATAAGCAGACCACTATTAGCAAGCAATAAGTGTGGAGAAGCAATGTTTGTAAGAATGAATTGAATAGGGTGTTGTTTTAGTGTATCTGTTTATATACAATTCATGCCACAATTTATCTCACCATTATCAAATAACTACTGAGAATTTTCACCACAATGCTGAATACTAAAATCGAATAAAAACAACAGTAAAATTAAAGTAAAAAAAACAACCGTTGTAATACTGTAAAATTTATACTCATAAAATATCTATCATAATTCGTAGTAGTTTCCTGTAGAGAAGTATAGTAATTGTTTGGATTTCTTGCAGAAATTCCTGTAGTATTAGTACAGATTTTTCTTCATGAGTCTCTGATCCTCATCCATTCAGATTGGTTTCATAGTACTTTGTAAGAAATTAAAACCAAATCAACAGAGAAGCAAACTGTGAGTAAACATCTTAATTCCAGCTAATGAGCTAGCACTGAACTAATGCTAATGAAAATATTGATAGTCAAATTCTAGTGAATATTCCTTACATGTAACTTTACAAGTGATATCTCAAGTCTTTTTATGTTTTAATGTTAATGTTTGAGTATAATGTAACAGAGCACAGTAGAGTATAATGTAACAGAGCACAGTGGAGTATAGTATAAACAGAGCACAGTGGAGTATAGTGTAACAGAACAGTACAGTTAAGTCTAACAGAGCACAGTGGAGTATAGTGTAAACAGAGCACAGTGGAGTATAGTGTAAACAGAGCACAGTGGAGTATAGTGTAACAGAACATAGTACAGTTAAGTGTAACAGAGCACAGTGGAGTATAGTGTAACAGAACATAGTACAGTTAAGTGTAACAGAGCACAGTGGAGTATAGTGTAACAGAACAGTACAGTTAAGTGTAACAGAGCACAGTGGAGTATAGTGTAACAGAGCACAGTGGAGTATAGTAGGGCAGTAAGCATACTTTAGCCAGCAACAGAAGAGTTCGGCTAGTCCGGGCATCTGCGTGTTTCTCCCGCAAATGGAATAGCTTAGGAGACATGATGGCAGGAGAGATAAAGCGCAGACACAGGAAGCTGGTCACAGCAATGAACTTCACTTTCTGTGAGGGCACAAGACAAGAGACAGACCTGTGATTAACTACAACAGCCCAGAATGCCACACACAACAAAGGCTTTAGCTTTCTCTCAGATTTCCCATGAAATAATCTGTTATTTAAAAAAATAGCAAATTTAACTGTAAGCTAGCAAAAGAAAGTAAATTAGGCTAATACAGTAATACAGTGCCTTGTGAAAGTATTCACTCCCCTTGGTATTATTTGTGTATTGCTATCTCACATCCTGGAATTAAAATGGATTATTTGAGGGTTTGCATCATTTCATTTACAGAACATGTCTACAACTTTGAACATTTGATTTTCTTTTTATTGTGAAGCAAAACAACAAACAGGAATATACAAAATAACAGAAAACTTCAGTGTGCATAAATATTCATCCCCTTTGTAGAGCCACCTTTTATGTCAATTACAGCTGCAAGTCACTTTGGATAAGTCTATGAGACTGCCACATCTTGCCACTGGGATTTTTGCCCATTCCTTCACTGTTTCAGCTCCTTCAAGTTACATGGTTTCTGATGATGGACAGCAATCTTCAAGTCTGACCACAGATTCTCAGGTGTATTAAGATCGGGACTTTGACTAGGCCATTCCAGTACATTTTCACATTTCCCCATAAACCAATCGAGTGTTGCTTTAGCAGTATGCTTTGAGTCATTGTCTTGTTGGAAAGTGAACCTCTGTCCCAGTCTCAAATCACTGACAGACCAAAACAGGTTTTGCTCAACAATATCCCTCATCACCATCCATCTTCCCCTCGACTTGAATCAGTTTCCCCGTCCCTGTTGTTGAAAAACATCCCCACAGCATGATTCTACCACCATGTTTCACTGTGGAGATGGTGTTCTTATGGTGATGAAATGTGTTGGTTTTACACCAGACATAGTGTTTTCCATGGTTGCCAAATAGTTCAATTTTGTTCTCATCTGATCAGAGCACCTTCCTCCATACATTTGGGGAGTCTCCCATATGTCTTTTGGCAAACTTAAAATGAGCCTTTGTATTTTTGTCTGTCAGTAAAGTCTTTTTTTCTGGCTAGTCTTCCATAAAGTCCAGCTCTATGTACTGTACGGCGTATTGTGGTGATATGGACAGATACTCCATTCTCTGCTTGGGAACTCTGCAACTCCTTCAGGGTTACTTTTTGCCTCTGTGCTCCCTCTTTGATTAATGCCCTCCTTGCCTGGTCTGACAGTTTTGGTGGGCGGTTCTCTCTTGGTAGGTTTGTTGTGGTACCATGTTCTTTTCCATTTGATAATGGAAATGACAATGGATTTGGGTTTGATGGTACTGGAAATGACAATGATAATGGATTTGATGGATGTTAGAGATTTAGATATTTTTTATAACCCAACCCTGACTTGTCCTTCTCAACATCTTTGTCTCTGCCTTGTTTGGAGATCTCCTTGGTCTTCATGGTGTTGTTTGGTTAATGGTGCCTCTTTGCTTAATGGTGTTGCAGCCTCTGGGGCCTTTCAGAAAAGGTGTGTATATACTTACAGGTCATGAGACACTTAGGGTGCTTTCACACCTGAAAGTCAGAACCATGGTCCAAACCAGGTTTGTGTGTTTGTTACTTGTATACATTTGGTACAGTTAGGTTTGTTTTCACATTGCATTTTTGCGAGCACACCAAAGACATTTAATAACACGCCTAAGTGCTGTCGTCATCACTTACACACTGTGTGTCTTCCTACACTCGGACGTGTGTCTATATAGTAGGATGCTTAATATACTTCTGTTATATACTTGTATATTCTGCTGCCACAGTTTCCTTAGTTTAGGTGACTCTGTCATCTACTTTCTCTCTCATCCTCTCAGAAAATAAGCTGCATGTTTCAGCATTTTTGTGAGTTTTTCAAGCTGACTTTTCACATTTTCATCAGACCAAAATTATATTAAACATTTGGCCTCCTCCTCGCTCCATATGGTACCACGGCTCATTTTGCTGCTGTTTGGCTTATGTTACTTCTGTTTTTGTTGTTGTTGACGCCTGCGTCAACTTCCTGTATTTGGTCCAAAGGTCCAAACCTTCTTGAAAAGTGTTTTCACACTACACTTGAACTGAACCATGGTTCAGTAGATCTGGACCGAGACCACCTCTTTTGGTCGGACCAAATTTTGCTTCTTTGGTCTAGACTGTGGAAAGAGCCTCATTGACCAACTATTCTTAAGAAGAAATTTCTAAGAATTTCTATAAGAAAATACATTTATGTGAAATAAGTTTTGACGTAAATAAATCTGTGAGTTGTATTAGTGTAGCTGTATATATAAAATTCATTCAACAATTTATCACACTATTATCAATAAATTACTGTCATAATTTTCATCACAATGCTAAAAAATAAAAAATAAATTGAAATGAATGTTTTTTTTTATTACATATTGTTATTGTTAAATAATTTATATATATATATATATATATATATATGTGTGTGTGTGTGTGTGTGTGTGTGTGTGTGTGTGTGCATCCTGTAGTATAGTGACTGTTTGCAATTTTGTTGAAGATTCTGATATTCATCCAACCATCCATATTAAAAAGATATTAGTGAATGAGGCCCAATAAATCCTATTAAACAGATAAGTAAACTATGCCTGTTACTGCTTCACACATCTCACATGTTGCTGAGTACCATTATAATATCATGTTTGATCCACGTTCAGAAAATCAAAAGCTCTTCCCTGAAATCCCACCTTTCATTATATTTCCAGGGGGTACATACCCTATACTCTGGGTCTGGGAAGCGTGCTTGCACTCGATGATAGAGCTGCTGGAAGGCCTGGCAAAGCAGCAGGGGGCAGTAGGAGGCCGACTGCAGGAGAGCAGTAAGGAGCTCTGAGAGGTACGACTGGAGCAGGCTGGAGCTTTGCTGAATCACGTCGGCTTCCGTGTGCAGACGATGCAGCCCCGTACACCTACAGTCACAGTTTATAAAGTTAAAATGTAAAATGTTCACAAAAATAATCGTAAAAAATTTATTACGGTACAATTTCAATATATTGGGATCAAGAATTACTGACATCACCATTTGTAATAAAGCTGAATTCATTTATTTCATTTAAACAATTAATTTGATTTGTTCTAAATTTGGAATCGTTGGCCGTAATCACCAGTCACTGGTGTGAACCAGCCAAGTGTTGCATGTGTACTTAATCAAACATACAGTGCCCATGTGTAGCTCCACTCAACCTCAAGTGAGCCCAGGTGCGGCTCTTCACAGAGCATTAGTTCTTGGGCTATTGAAGATACACTCCAGACACACAGGAGGGAGATGAGAGGGAAGAGGCAAATGTTTTTCCTGGTTTTCCTGCCGATGTTGGATGCTACTATTTTATGCTCATTCGTGTTGTTATTAGTCATCCCTTAATAGATCGAATGCAGACATTTTTTTAAATTTGCAAAAGCCCTTTGATTAGTGAAGCTGTGATATTTCCTAACGCTGGCTAGTGTAGTCACATCCAGTTCTTATAACCCTGCCTTCATCTTTCCATCAAATCCATGCTCACTTTCATTGGGTTATTCCCATATTGGAGCCAATGTTGGTGAATGGAGATGAGCCATATCCTGATCCCTCAGTGCAAGGCCAGGATAACAATATACCAAATCTAATCAGACAATCATCTGGCCTGTTTGAAATCATTCTCAGTGATAAGAAAGGACAACGCTAGAAGAGCAGCCCAGGCAGAACAGAGTAATACACTGAATTCACTTGATTTCAATATGCACACCATTTCCACATTTTACACTAAAACTAAATAAACTGAAGGACAAACATGTTCTAATATATAGCTTTTTTATATATAATTTTTACCATTACTGCCATTTTTTTTGCTCTCTGTGGGCCCCGGCTGTTGATGGCAAACAGCATGACCCGGATTCGAACTTGTGATCCTCTGGTTATAGTGTCAGTGCTTTTTAATGTGAAGACAATATACACACATTTAACATTTTAACAGGTTTTTTTTCCTCTAGTCAGCCCAACTTAACATTTTAAGTTCACTTACTACACTCCTTTTTTAAGTTAATTCAACTTAGTTCATTTATATGTCTCTATAACAATATTTAGTATTGTTAAATGGCATCAATACAAAGGTGAGTCAAAAATGATCCACACTCTGGTTTTCAGAAAAGACAAATATTTTAGTTTTCAACATAATATCCCTCCTTTTCAATACACTTAGTCCATCTAGCATTCATATTCCCTCATTAAAACATGTTTTTGGCTGAACTGTGAGCCACAAATGCACCACTGTCTTCACCTCATCAGGTGTCCTCTTATAGCTTCTTTACGAGGAGCCAGAAAACTGTCAGCATCAATTTCCCAGCTGATAGTTGACTTTTGAGCTTTTTCTTGGTGGGTGATTGAGGATGTTATCATTCCATACTCTGCTGTTTACTCTCAGACTCGTAGTGATGAATCCATGTCTCATCACCAGTAAGGAATCTTTTTAACAAACTTTCACCTTCCTTACAGTATCACTCCATATTTTGTTTGCAGACGTCCAAACACATCTACAACCAATAACTGCACACTATTCTTCTTTCCTGCAAATCATAAAGATTGCCCTGCCTCATGGACTTACCCCACCACAGACTCCCATCTGTAGCACCACCAGGGTTTGAACTCAAGCTCCTGATCAGGGTATGAACACTTAATACCCCATTTCCACCAACGAGGAACTGGTTCAGTTCCCATACAAGCACCACATTTTGAACTTTTTGACACTTTTCTACCAACATAAAAACGGTTCCGGAACCTGAAAAGTTTGTTCCCAGCTGTAACCAATTAATAGTAGGTTGTTCAGTGTGCAGACAGCCGTGGGCATGTCAAGTTGTGGATAAAAGATGTTCTCAGTGTGAGATGTGTTCCGCTGAAGAAACACAGCGTTTGTGGTGTGTCTGATGTTGTCCGGAGCTCAGGGCCTCACTATAATGTATAGACATCAGGACTGTAGCCCAGCAAACATCCCTTGTGGTACAGAAAGATCAGTCTGGCGTGGTGATGAGCTAAACATGAAGGAAAATTCTGGGCTTTGCTATAAGCATTAGAGGCTTAGAAACACTGGAAAGCAGAAGCAGGGGCTCTTTTTACTTTCCTTTACTATCTGTTCAGTTCTGTTGTGCAATTGCATTTTTGATTCTGAACAAAACTGGCACAAACATGGGCCGGCTCACTGAATATCACCAAGGTTCTAAGAATCCTGAGTTCAAGAACCAGAGTTCATTTAGTGGAAAAATGCTTTTAGACAGCTACACCACTCACTGCCACAAAAAGAGAAATGCAGTGTTATAAAGCACATCAAAACATGTTGCTATAATGTTAAAAGGCTTGTTCAGTAGTCTATGAGTGGAGCAGTTCTCTGCTCATTCACACTGTGATCCAAAGCCTGTTCAAACCCCAAAACTGGGAGCCTGGGAGGAGGAAATTATGTCATTGTGTGATGAAAAAAGTCCTAGATGGATGAAAATATGTTGCATTTTATTTGTCTAGGTAAGCAAGTTAGGAACAGTTGACTTAGAGAAGAAGTTTAAACTGGGTGAACTTCAAGTTGAATTAACTCAAAAAAAGGAGTGCAGTAAGTTGCCTTTAAGTTGGGTTGTCTTTTTGGAGAACCTTTGGAGAAGAGAAGAGGTTTGGCAGATCCCTTAGCACAGCTCTACTGATCAATCTTAAGTGTAGCTTTCATTTAGCTCCCTAATGCTCTAATATTT
The DNA here is from genome assembly GCA_036984385.1 of Crenuchus spilurus. Taxonomy (NCBI): domain Eukaryota; kingdom Metazoa; phylum Chordata; class Actinopteri; order Characiformes; family Crenuchidae; genus Crenuchus; species Crenuchus spilurus. The sequence continues at coordinate 68,387 of BRDA01013243.1, read as the reverse complement.
TTCTTACCCTGCTTCTTTCAACTCCACCTTGTTAGGATCCAATTCCACATACTTTTTCTCCTCAAAAATTCGACTGATGATGGGACCCAGGAGTCTGTGCAAATACTGCATTCCAGCCACCTAGCAGTAACAAATGTGGTGAGGTTTAGCTAACAGCATTTGGGAATGCAGACCATCACCAAACACAAGCTTAATATAATCACATACAACAAGCCTTGACTTGTGAAGTCATTGTGAAGTCACTGTATTATGTGCAACACCTCTAGCGAAAAATTACCTTTAAAAACGACTCCATGGATTTGGAAGCTAAAGAGTTGCTTCTAAACAAAGTGTTGGGTTCAGCTGTGGAACAAGCAGAAACAAACAGGAGACTGATGATCTCTTCAGTGTAAGTAAATCAGTATAAGTAGTCTTCAGAGATGTATATGTTGTTAACTGAAGCTTGTTTGTGCTTACTTGTTTTTTCGAGCTCCAGTTTGAACAGCACATCCAGGAACTCCTTAATTAGCCCCTGGCCCAGAAAGAGCTTCACCAGGTTATTGGCTACTTCCTGTCTGTTTTCTGTGGTTGTCGTCTCATCGATTAGCATGATCAGATCAGGCCAGTTGCCCTATGATGCAGAACACAGTCAATATATATGTCAAATATATATCGTATAGCAGATGTCTGCATATTGCACAAGAGATTAGTTCTCTATTGTTATTTATTGTTTATTTTGTCTCATCTATTTATTTATATTCTCTGCTATTCATCCCCCACTTCTGTTGTTACCATGCCCCACCTGCCCACCAACCACCACCTCAACCCAACTTTCCTAATGTGAACGAGCAGTCATCAAAGCATTTCACTGCTAGTTGTACCATGTATGATTGTGTATGTGACAAATAAACTTGACTTGATTTGATTTGTTTTGATGTACATATACCTTGTATCTACACTCACTGCCTATCTGAGCTTCAATTACCATTTAGTTCCACTTTGTAGTTCTACAATTACAGACTGTAGTCCATCTGTTTCTCTGTACATGTTGCTGGCCTCCTTTCACAATGTTCTTCAATGATCATGACCCAAGTAGCTATATCTGTTTTAAGCTATTTTTTCTCCAGTTTGTTTAGCGCATACTAAACATCCATGACATCATAATATGCATGTGTAAATCACGCTGAGAATAACATTTTCAAAACAAAGATGATCTCTCACCCACCCCTGGCAAGCTAAGCTAAAAAAGGAAAAAATATCCATTCCTAAAATTAGAATGAGAACTAATATATCTAAATTCAGATTTACAGCTACTGTGTTTTCTCTTGTAGGAGGAGGAATGCGCTAGTGACTCAGACTCACATTGAGGTGAGTCCCAACAGACTGCCTCAGTAGCTCAGTGAGTGGTTGGTAATGGCTGGACGGCAGGACCGTCTCGTCACGGAGGCGCAGCTGCAGCCGCAAGGAGCCCAGAGTGCCTCTTAGAAAGAGAGAGAGAGAGAGAGAGAGAGAGAGAGAGAGAGAGAGAGAAAAGGGGGAGAGAGCGAGAGACACCAGATTGAGTGACGCCAGTGTAATCATCATGTAGCCTAGAGGTACTTAACCCTCCATGCTGGCAGCACAAAGAAAACAAGTCACGAGTTTTATTACTTCGTTAAAAAAAAGCCTCCTGCGTAATATATCAAAATTCATACAAAAAATAAGCCTCGACTCACTCCACGTAAAGCATTCCAGGAAATATGGCCAGCAGAATAGACAAACAATAATAAAGAAAATGACTCCATTACTGCAACCATCTCTAGTAAAATTCTCCATAAAAGAAAAGAAATGGTGGACGACTTTATAGCTGCGTGGGTAGATGAGCTTTATAACACTGGCACAATGAAACAAACTAAAAATGGGGACGTTAAAGGCAGCCAGTCAGAGGAGGAAAGACAATATCACAGTCTGCGGTCGGCAACTGTTGAAGGTCAGCATCCTGGCCACTGGAGCTTGAGAGGACTGATATGGGTTTTTCAATGGCCGATGACAACATTTAGAGTGCAGGGAGGCCTGTGGCTGAGAAATTATGTCAAAATCAGAGAAAATGTAAATATGAATAGTAAATTTACTTTTGATAGGAGTCACTATTATCTCCCTGTAGTATGATGTTTCAGACACCAGGGGGAACGCTATCATTGTTCTACAGCAACTGCATTAATAAGCCTACCTGCAGATGTGCCTGTAAATTATGTTATGTATTAACAGACGTTTGGGGCCACATAACTCAGCCCCTAATTCATTCACGCCTTAAACCAACCCTCCATTCTACTTTCCCCTCGTGACATAATCTTCGCACGCACCACCATCTCAACTATTCATAATTTTTTGTAATAATTATTTAACTTCTCACTCATCGGTCATAAAAATGGGGGTGGGGTCTGGCTTCAGTCTCCATCAGTCAAGCTGCTCCAAATTCTCAAGATTGCCCTCTCCTTTCTCACACATCTTGATCATTATGTGGTTGCAAAAGTAGCCGTTTTTTCTTTACTGAGTGCCTTATAAGTGCAGGGCAATTGTTTAAAAATACTCAGCTGATGCCAATGATCTAAAAACAAAAACGATCAACCTAATTAATCAGTTTAGCACTAGTGGGGGCGTTTTTTAAAATACACATTAGCCTCATTTCAACAGTAATTCTACTATGTAATTCCCACCCACATTTCATAACCTTTTGATTAATGTGGTATAGTGTTAATGATTAGTCAGTGGAGTCATTTGTCTATTTGTTTGTTCAATCTATGTAACATTTTGTAGCTTCTCATCTGTTCATTTTACATTGTCCTGGTAAATGACTGCACTTCTATTTTATACTCTTTGTATTCTCGAGTGTCGCCACGTTTTTAACAAGCATCCTCTCTACTCCACCTGCCCTGCCGCCCACTTCTATGACAAAACATGCTAGAAGCTGCTGAGCAAGATAAAAACAACCATTATTTTGCTATCCTGAAAGGCCTGGTGACATCCATTTTTGCTCGAGAGGCCCTGACTGAGATATTTTGATTGAGCCTACTCATAGCACACCCACACCCGCTGATCACTCACACTCCATAATCTCAGTGCTGAAGAGGGGTAACACTTAAGGGAAAGTGGGAGGCTGAAGCATGCTTGTGTGTATGTGTGTGTTTGTGTGTGTGTGTATGTGTGTAAATGTGTGTGTGCGCCAAGCGTCAGCATCAGCAGCCAGTCACCAAAACAGCAGGCAACAGATGGTGGGCCGTCAAAAATCCAATCAGGAAGAAGACGGAAGGCAAAAAAAAAAAAAAAAAAGTAAAAGAGGCAAAATAAATAACAACACCGCCGGCTTGACTGGTGCACTGTGAACAGATAGAGTGGGGGAGGGCCAGATTATGTGCGCTTAATGGGTGACTTTTTTTTATCAACTGAATTTATGAGAATGACATCACTGCTGACAGAGGGCACCGCAGACCAAACACATTCTGATACTTCACCATATGTCCCGCAAAAAGAGGTTTAAATACCCGAGCCCTGCGCTCAGATGAGAACAAATCCACATTGCATTGTATATACAGCTCTCTGATTCACAGTGTCATAATTTATATTCATTACAAGTAAAGCGTAACATATTTCAAGGGTTTTTTTGTTTTAATGTTGATCAGCATGACTTAGTTCATGATAATCTGAAAACTCAATTCTCATTTCATTAATTTTATTAAATTATTATTCAAGGCCCCAAGTGGCACAGAGTGGTGCCAGTTCAAATCCTGATCATGCTGCTTGCCATCGGTAGCTGGGGCACAAGAGAGCAAAATTGGCCGTGCTCTCTTGCAAGCACTACTAAGTAATGTCAGCTGGCTCAGGTGTTTGCCAGGCAAACCATCATAACTGGAGTTCCTGTAAATTCCTCTGAGCGCGTTGGCTGCGCAGTGGCAATGTATCAGCAGCAGTTCAAAAAGAGGCGGAGCTTGACTTCAAATGCATCAGAGGAGACCTTCAACAGTATCAACCAAGTATTCAAATAGTATCAACATCTAAACAAAAAAAGCTTGAAATATGTCACTTTACCTGTAATGATAAGTCAATTTGATGCCCACAGGAAACCTGACAAAACCTTTCATTGTAAGTAGTTGTATAGCTTAATTTTATCTAGATTTTATCATTATACATTGTCACATCAAAAAAATTATATTATGGTGAAAAAGTCCATTGTTGTTCATGATTTTATTTAAAAAGATAAATATTTTATATTAATTACATGCAAAGTTACATTTCATGACTTATATTTCATTTGGAGTTAATTAAACAACATTAAAACTTTTGTTTTTAAATTTTTAGTTTTTAATTTTTATAAATATGTCACTTTACATGTAATGAATCAAAAATATATGACTGTTATTGTTTTTTTAATTCAGTTATGAACACAAATAAACTTTTTTCATGATATTGTAATTTTTGGAGATTCACTAGTATAATTAGACATAACTGGGCATTTTAAGTTTAATTAACAAGTTTTTGATTTTTACATTAGCTACCTGTATGTCTACAAGCAAAAAAAATCTTGACAGTACATGATTGACTCTACTGTAAAATAATATTGTAAACATCATAAAAATGTTGCAAACTATTGTTGCAACAGAACCTACAGGAAAATAATCCTTTGTTTAGGATCAGCGATTACATTTTAATTCCCCATTTTCATCTTTTCAAAGTAGGAACAGATGGATGGGCATTAATAAAACGGATTTTCAGAATTCAGATTTCATGCCTTCGTAAAATGAACAATTCTATCATATTTCCGGATATAAAGCCACAGCTGAATACGTAACCAACACGGCATATTTCAGTGCTGATGTAAGCAACGTCACTAGGACAAAGTCACTTTTTTTGTTTTGCTGATTGTGCTTCTCAGTGCTTAGAGTAGCTTAGAATCCAAAACATATTTCGTGATGTGTTTTTGTTGTAGTAGCAGTGAATGGACGTGAACCTATAAACCTTTACAGATTTAATGGAGATTTGCCTACTTTAGTCATTCTTCAGTTCAACCCTTTTGAAAACCTAATCCTTCGATCCACTCCTCCATTCATAAGCTGGATTATTACTATATGTTCTGACTAAAAGCTTGTCTCTAATCCTTTCCCATCTTTTCTGGAGGCTCAGTGCTTTCATGTTATAGTGGAACTGAGCACAGTGAACCCAATGGGAACTGTAGGCAAGACAGGGAAATTAGAATATCATGAAAAGTTTATGCTCATTTATGCTCATCATTTAATTCATAAAATCATATATTTTATACTGTCATATATTGTATATTCATGATATGTAATGGGATGCTTCAAACAAACAGATTTATTCAATTGTAACCACAAACTGGAATTTACATTAATATGTCATATGTTAATAATTTCATTCAAAGAGGTCATATATTAAATCCAAAGGTCATATTTTTATATTCATCACATCTAAAGTGACATATATGAAGATTTATTTGTTTTACAGTAGATTTATTCATATATGATCAACAGTAAAACAAAAAATGCCTGACAATGTCACTTTATATGTAACGAATATAAAATATGATGGTTTAACTTTTTGAATTCAATTATTCAATAATTTTCACAAAATTCACACATTTTTGACGTAGCACTTTAGTATCTGTGTACAGTATAAGCAAATGAATGAATGAATGAACAAATGACAAAAAGAACCACTGAATGAATGATTTCTGTAATGCCTGCTTCACATATCACATTTGTCATCACTACTGTCCAATACCGATATTCCAGTTCTGGTCAAAACCTTTAAGTTTTTACGTAAGCCTTGCCATCACACTCCTCTCCTCTGTATGCCTGCTTTATAATCCTGTGTATCCACATGACGAAAGACGGAGAGAGAGAGAGAGAGAGAGAGAGAGAGAGAGAAACAGACAGAGAATGAAAAAAAATCCCAGGATTTAGCCATGGAAAGGATTAGTACTTCCTGTCAGCACATGGACAGGAACAGATGCGCACAAGTTTGCAAAAGCTTTGCGCATGGCCAACAAACACAGAGGAACAGTGTTCTATGCCAAATCGTGACGCCACAGTCAGTACATAACACACATTCAATCATGAACTTACAACTAGAGATGTAGAGCAATAAGTTCAATGAAACATCAAGAGCCATCATTTTGAATTGTGCTATTGTTGGAGTTTATATATTGATACTATCATCTAGACACTGAAAGTGCTTTGAAATTTGAGATAAACATTTGAGAGTCACCTCAACCACCACCAATGATCAGCTTCCACCCAGGTGATTGTCTACTCTCTCATCACTTGAAGACTTGATTACTGCAACTCGCTCCTGGCTGGTCTTCCTATGCAAGCCATCAGGCCCCTGCAACTGATCCAGAATGCAGCTGCTTGGCTGGTCTTCAATCAGCTCAAGTTCTCCCACATCACTCCACTGCTGCGTTCACTTCACTGGCTTCCGGTAGCTGCTCACATCGAATTCAAACCCCTGGTGCTCACTTACAAAGCAAAAAATTGACCACCGCGCCGCACCTTGTACCCTTCAAGGTTCCAACAGCAGAGTCCCTCACAGTCTTCAAGTTACTGACCAGTCTGGTACTGCACTTGGGAATTGGGATCCACACAGGACACAAGAATTGTACCTCCTGCTGTCCACCAACACCACGTCCCGGAGCTACATAAGCTTTCCTTGGTCTTCTATCCAAAGACTAAAGAGACCAATATCTGCTTAGCTTCAATGGACTTGTATGGTATGTTGTGCAGGTGCTATGGGTGTATATATATCATGCAAATAAAGCATTTTTTCAAGCTATTAGGCAAACTCTTACACTCAAGTTTCCACACTTTACCAGATGTTTGATATGATACTGATATGCCCTTTAACAAAACACAAACAGATCTACCTGTACACAACCACAAATAAGGGTCAATGTCCACTGCCTTGCCCCAAGAGAGGCAGCAAAGGTTACTCCTGCAATAAATGGTATGAAATCAAAGGCACTCACTCATACTGGCTGTGCTTGGGTTTGTCAGGCCCCAGGCGAAACCAGCCCTCCTCTTGCTGTGCCGACTGAAGCCTGTTGACGTTGAACAGGACCTGAGGGATAATGGGAGACAAACGCGTCAGTCGACTTGACAATTAGATGTCAAAGCAACCCAAGCCAGAGATGATGATCAAGGCTTTTATTTGCGGGTGAGAAATTCAATCTGACTGCTTTTCTTTTAATTTGTCCGGGTAAACAGTCAAAGATAAATGCAATTAAAATGCACTTATCAACATGGATCATGGCTTTATATTCAAAAATGATATACAATGAGTCGTCACAAACATGAAAGCAAACATAAAGAGAAACAACACTTAAATCAGACACCTTACTATATTAAACAACCAAATATGGTACATTCACATTACAAACCTCATAACATCCGACTTATTGGCTCAGATAGGATTTGACTATCTTGCCGTTTCATATTAATAAATGTAAGTGACCTGTATATGTCTGTAATGTGCGTCTGAAATGGCATGAATGCACACATTGATACATTTATGCATGTCGCCACCATCAACAATAAGAACAAACATGTGCATCAGGTTGCCAGGTTTGCAATAATGTGGTTTCCAATAAAGGTGGCAAGATGCAGAGTTTTTGTGCTAAATAGAAAATAAAATGAAAGATTTGAATATTTACTTTTTAAAGCTCCTTGAAATGTCTGTGATTACATCATTTAGATTGGGGCTACTTTCAGCTTGTGTAGTGTGTCTGTATGTAAGACAATGGGATGGGAGCTCAAAATCAATATTTGGGAATCTACCAACGCTGTAATTGTGAGACGACTTATTGTATTAAAACAGGTAAAACAGACATGTTAGTAGCTGATGTGTGATGGTATTTTGCTCAGGAGGACAGGAATTGACTAAAGACTGAATTTGACGTGTCCACACAGCCCTGAAAAGTCACACCTAATGGGCTATTTAATTAGCATATCTTGTACTGAAGCTGTTGTTACCAGTCTAAACTAGCTTTCTAGGTGCATTTTCACTAAAATTGTCAGATTAATTGTGCCATTCCTCCATTACAAAACCATTATTAAAACCAACTTATTACTAATTAAATTAGCAAATTGTTAACTGAACTGCACATATAGCTCACTGGGTTAAGCTGATTGCTCTGAAACAGCTTCCAATTAAGGTAATACTAGAATCTATGTAGCGGAACAAAGTCAGGAGGATTTTGTTGCTTACCCACTGTAATGTGTCTCAACTGAGGGTACATGGCTAGTATGCTTTATTTTGTGTCCACATAATTTGAATAATAGGAAGTTAAGCAGTTCTCTGTGAGTTACAGCAATGTAGACTGTGAAGCTAGCGATAAATGTTACCCTTCCAAGGAAGTCATTCCTGCTCACGAGGTCCCAGTCCCACACCTCCACACAGAGAAGACTGTCAGCCAGAGTGTCGTCCAGCTCAAACTCAAAACTCTCATTCCAGCGTGGATAACAGGACTTCTTTACCACCTACAGAAGTGTGGGCCACAAAAAGCGTCAAAGCGACAACAACGCTAAAGTTGTTAATCATTCGATGATACAGGGCATTTTTATCCATTGTTAGCCTTGGCTAAGCTGCCCCTTCGAAAAGGTTAGCAAAGAAAAAGCAATTTCACAATCCATTATAGTGTGACTCAGAGTCAATTACAATCAAGTTTCCAAGACACAGATTTTAAGCCTAGGCTTTTAGAGGAATCTGCGATGGTGAATCACTGCTACAGCTAAATCTTACTGAAAGAGGAAAGGCTGGCATTAGACAAATAAGATCATACCAGATAGCCACCTTGTTTATATACTCTTTATGCAGTATTTTAGGCCAATAATATGATTAATCTGTGTTCAAGGAACTAATTACATATGACTAATACAATTAATCAACCAATGATCTGCACTGATACATCACTAGATTTGAGCCCTTTTCAGATTGGAGTAGTTTATCAGGGGGCATCTGTTTTTAAACATTTTATACGTCTCCTCAGTGTTGAAACTCTTGCATCCAAACAACATTAAAATGACTACAGGATGAGTGAGTTTCTGAGGGGTTAATCAGAGAAGCTCTATATTAAGGAGAAAAGACTTCATAAAGTCTTCCTGGTTGGTCAGACACTATAGGGCACTCCCAAGGAAATCCACAATTAATGGGTTCCTATGGTGCTGTAGCGCAAAATTGTCATTTCTAAATCGTTAATCTTCTTAACACACACTAATGCACTGTTTTTTCCACAAAGCAGAATTACATACAACAATTTTCCTGTTTATTATAGGGTGACCAGATCTGAGGTGATGAAAAAGAGGACACCTTAGGGGGGGTGGGGGGTGGGGGTGGGGAGTTGGGGGCGTATACTGTATTACATGTTCAAAAAAAAATTTTTGGGTGCTTGAACACAAATTTTATTATTATTATTAATTGTTAATAAATATTGACAAATTATGATTTATATTTTATTAATAATTACTAGTTACTATTAATAATAATAACTACATTATTACAAATAACACATTAACAACTTACAGGTAAAAATGAACTGCCGGCCAAATTGCAGTCCAGACTCCATTTGAGGGAGTGACAGCGGCAACGGCCAATCACACGTTAGCAAGAAATGGCAGAGCCAATCGGTGAACTTGTGGAAGTCTAAAGGGAAACTGACCTGGATTTCAGCTGGGTCTCCATTTAATATAGCGTAATATCTCCCTCAAGCGAACCAAATGGAATAGGGGGAAGGCGAGACTAGTTTGTGAATGAAACGCTTGGGGAGTACAACAAAATCCCGGACGTATGTGAAATTCCACTCGGACGTTCTTTTTAAGTCTCAAAAAGAGAAAATGTCCAGGTAAAAGAGGATGTCTGATCACCCTATATATTATTTCTTTAAACATCAGTTTTAGGACATTAAAACAGTGCTTTCTGTACGAGCTACTACCTAACACTCAGCACTCAGTAGCTGAAATGCTAACATTTTATTGCACAAAAGTTTGCTTTAGTAGAACACAACAATACTGGCTAGTTTTCCTAGACAATATTTTGTTATATATTTGTAAACTTTCTAAAACTAATCACAAACAAAAACTAGCCATTTAGCTTTAAAAGCCATTTAGCTTAGACTTAAAAGCCATTTAGCTTCACTCCCATTCAAAGAGGACTGATTCACAGGCACCCTCTATTGTTTAGCTTCACTTTTTTATATAATGGGTGATATAAGGACTGGAAGGTATCTCGCCATTATTATGGATTTTAGGATCTTTTTCCTCCACAAAATCCTCTCCCAGGTAGAGTATTCGAAAGTCGAAAATCTTCCATCCAGATCAAGTATATTAAACAACTATTGAAAAGTATTAATATATTTTTGGTTTGTGATTCGTGAATGTTTTTGGTGATTCCAAAAATCTCTATTTTTCAACACAACACATCTGCTTGGAAAAACAGAGATTTGCATCTGGAATAAAATGATCAGATGAGCTCTCGGTTAGCTAAAAAAAAAGTAGGTAATTTAGCCTGTAATTTTCTCAGAGGACAAGGGTAAGTAACACAGACATGGCAGCTACAGAGGTAAAAAAATTAAGAGGAGCTCCTGTAAAAGAAGAAATAACCCCAGGACAACACGTACACTGACCCCAATCTGAATACAGCCATAGCAGGAGTTCTCAGACAGTACTAATCAACTGCAAGTGTTGACCACAGAAGGAAGGTAGAGGACTCATTTGCTTACTGCACTCTCATGGCTTTTGCCATTGTATCTGACTCTGACGAATGGATCTGATGCCCCATTGCGGTCTTTTTTGGCAAGATCTCTACAAAACAAAACAAAACAAATATATAAGATGTTGAACTGGACTAAGCATTTCAAAACAAAAAAGATTGTGTCATATTTAGACTAATGTGATGTATTCCACACTAAGGATTCCATATTTGCATATTATGGATTTTAGTTCAGATGTTTCCTAAGCCTCTCACCTGGCTTCCAGAACTCTACACCGCAGTTTGCGTGGAACATCCCTGTCTGCCAGCAGAGATATCTGCAAGTGAATCTCCCCCTGAACCTCCTCATCTGGATCTATCTCGGTCAGATTCAACCAACCATCCAGACCTACACGTAATAAAAAAAGAGATAAACATTGCTATAAATACTCATACTGTGCAGCAATTTGACACATGTATACATACACAACAGACACAGATAAGCCAACATATTATGACCCATATGCTTAATATGCTGTTCATCAAAACAACTCTGACCTGCTGAAGCAGACTCTACCTCTGAAGGTTATGTGGTATCTGTTAGCAGCAGATCCTTTAAGTCCTGCTAGGTGGTACTGACTTTTCTTTTACCATTTAATACATAGTGAAACTTTGGTTCTAATGTGCCTGATGATAACCAAAAGAAATAATAACTGAAGCAATATTTCCCATAAGAAATAATGTAAATCCAAATAATCCTTTCCAGCCACTCGAAAATATTAACAAAAATACATTTTATATAGAATAACTATTAATATTTAATATTACTCTTAAGAGTTTACAGTCTGTTTTAGAGCGTGCCGGTGTAGTCCAGCATGTGTTTCGTACTCCCATTTTCAGGGTTCTAAGCCTCTTTTTGTTTTCATGGCCATTTTTAGGCAGTAGTGCACCGTTGCTTTAGTGTGACATTTTTTCATTTGTTTTGAGCAATATCAAAAAGAAACAAAGACAGAGAAATAACAAAAAACAAAGCCAGAGAAACAATGCTAAACAAAACCCAAGAAACAAAGCCAAAGAAACAAGGAGAAACCAGAGACAAAGCCAGAGAAACAATGAGAAACAAAACCTGAGAAACAAAGCCAAAGAAACAAGAAGAAACAAAGCCATAGAAACGAGACAAAGCCAGAGAAACAACGAGAAACAAAGCCAGAGAAACAATGAGAAACAAAACCAGGGAAACAACGAGAAACAAAGCCAGAGAAACAATGAGAAACAAAACCTGAGAATCAAAGCCAAAGAAACAAGGAGAAACAAAGCCATAGAAACGAGACAAAGCCAGAGAAACAATGAGAAACAAAGTTAGAGAAACGACGAGAGACAAAGCCAGAGAAACAACAAGAGACAAAGCCAAAGAAACGAGAGACAAAGCCAGAGAAATGACAAAGCCAGAGAAATGACAAAGTCAGAGAAATGACAAAGTCAGAGAAACAATGAGAAACAAAGTTAGAGAAACAACGAGAGACAAAGCCAGAGAAACAACAAGAGACAAAGCCAAAGAAACGAGAGACAAAGCCAGAGAAATGACAAAGTCAGAGAAATGACAAAGTCAGAGAAACGACAAAGTCAGAGAAACAATGAGAAACAAAGCCAGAGAAACAATGAGAAACAAAGCCAGAAAAACAACGAGAGACAAAGCCAGAGAAACGATGAGAAACAGCCAGAGAAACAACAAGAAACAAAACCAGAAAAACAATGAGAGTAAAGCCAGAGAAACAACGAGAAACACAGCCAGAGAAACAGTGAGAAACAAAACCAAAGAAACGATGAGAGTAAAGCCAGAGAAACAACAACACAGCCAGAGAAACAGCAAGAAACAAAACCAAAGAAACGATGAGAGTAAAGCCAGAGAAACAACAACACAGCCAGAGAAACAACGAGAAACACAGCCAGAGAAACAACGAGAAACAAAGCCAGAGAAATAACAAGAAACAAAGCCAGAGAAACAATGAGAAACAAAGCTAGAGAACCAATGCAAATGAGCCAGAATGAACAACAAATACGTGGGTGACTGTGATTTGTGTCTGTAAGTAGTTATAATGTTCTGGCTCATCTGTATAATTTATATACATACTCAGGGTGCCAACAGTACACTTATTCATGTTCAGAGACCACAGGAAGAGATTACCAGCTGGTATAGTGGTATAAAAGCAGTACAATATGTCCACATGTTTGTGGACACCTCTTCAAATGAATTAATTCAGCTACTTTAAGGTGCACCCATCGCTGACACAGATGTACAAATGCATGCACACACACAGAGCTTGTCTTGTGGTAGATCATTGAGCTGTGGTGCAGTGGTGCAGATGGGGCCCTATCCTCCTTTGGAATGAGTTGGGGGTGAGGTGGTGGTGGTGATCATCCAATATCCTGACCTCACTAAAGTTCTTTTTGATCAATATAATCAAATCCTTTCATGAACAGTAGAGACAGTTACTCCAACAAAAGCAGGAGGAAATCTTTAATACCCTTGATTTTGGAAGAAATAATGAATGAGCAAGTGTCCCAATACATTTGTCCATAAAGTTCACATTATATATAGAATCCTGACATGTAAATGCTGAACTCATGTACCTGTTCTGATGTCACCTTTGCTTCACAAACAAACCTCCTGGTATTTACATTGGGGAAAACACACAAGTGTACATGGCTAATTATCATGTGATGTTTACACAAAAGTTAATCAAGTGTTAGCAATTGGTGTTCATAAATATAGTGATTCAATAAATAGAAGAGGTGTCTGAATATGTCTGGACCCAAGTACATGTCAGCTTATCATTACAGGATTTTTTCTTAATGAATAAATAAAAACAACTTTTTTCACAGCTTTTTCAGTTCAACCTCACTTAAAAGACATGGTAGGTCATTGTATAGCGTCAAATATATACTGTAAATATATACATTTCAAGTGCATTCAAACATACAAACACAGTGTTTAGTGAAAACAAGAAAAGACAAGATACCTCTGACATACCAGATGAAGCTAACAGCCTCAAAGCTCTTAATACAGTTTAAACTGACTGTACTAGTACATGTAAAAAATAATATCTTGAAAAAGTTAATTGCTTTTTATAGTTAAATTTAAAAAGGTAAACTGTCACATATTTTAGATTAATTACATGAAAAGTGGTATATTACAAGTGTTTTTTATGGCTGATCAATATGGCTTATAACTCATATAGAAATCTGGAAATTTGAAATTCTCCCAATATTTCCTTTTCAATTTGAGTAAATAGAAATGGAATATTTTTTACTCATTTTTTATCATAAATCACTCAAATGTATTGTCATAGACATTTTTAATATGGCTTCCTGAGTATTTGTGACTTCCCACCTCTGCCTTGTCCCTGGCCCCGCCTCTGTCATATCTCAATATTTTGTTTACATTCCCCATGTGCTTTTGTTTACATCTTCCACGTGTCTTCTTCACGTCATGTCACCACCTTCAGCCATGTCATGTCTCATTGTTAGCATCTGAGTCTTGTCTCGTTTCACAGCCCTGCTGTCTCATTATGTGTTAATCATAGTGTGCTTAAAGCCCTTCTCGTGTGTCAGTCATTGTTTGTCTTCCCAGGTTATCGTGTAAGTTCACGCCATGTTTTGTAGTGTATAGATGAGTTGTAGTGTCGTCATATTTCTTGTCGTGATGTCTTCATAGTCATGTCTTATCACAGTTTTCGTTCTTAGCCAAGTTTTGTTTTCACAGTCACAGTATCTGTTATTAACATCTTGTTTTTTGACCCACCCCTGCATAAGCCTTTATAAATGTACATGTAGGTTTATGGTCGTTGTTATGACAAGACACATACAATGTTGAACATTGTGAAAAAGTTCATTAGTGTTCATAATTTAAAAACTATCCTATTTTTGTATATACTACTTGAAAAGTGGCATCTTTCAAGCCTTTTTTTGTTTTAATGTTGATCAGTATGACTTACAGCTCATGATAAAAAGAAATCTAGAAATTTTTACATTTTTTAAATATTTAATTTGAGTAAATTATTGTTCAAATAGTATCAACATTAAAACCAAAAGGCTTGAAATATGTCAGTTTACATGCCATGAAAATAAAATATATGACTGTTTACTTTTTAAAATTAAATTATGAACAGAAATGAACTTTTAAAAATCTTTTTCGATGCTTTATCACACACACCAAAACCAATCACAACCACATCAGGAATAAAATCAGTAGAATCACCTGTTAATATTTCTAGATTCTTTTAAAGTAAGAGGTTAGGTATCTCAGGAATACCAATGATGGAAGAACTAGTGAGGCCAGACATACAACATATTTTAAAAATGTAAACACTTCCTCTTTGAACCTATTAGGACCTGTTATTATATTTGTGTGTTGCTGCTAAGAGGAAATAAATATTGTGATTGTGCTGCTTGTTGCTTATTGTCTAAAGCTTAATAACAAGTAATACTTAATGCTTAAATTGGATACATCTGCCAATGTTTCTGTAAAAAAATGAATCAGTCATAATTGAGTAATATCATACAAAAGCATGGCAGTGATTTGGTTAAAAGAGAGGCCAGAATAGGCCAGTATAAACACTCAACCTTGAGTGTGCTATTGTTTTTATACAAAAGTTCTCCAGGTGGTATTTATTAGTTAACCATAATAGATTATGATTTGTTTGTTTATTTAATCCTTTTTTGGGCCCGCCTACACAAATAGAGTGAAAGGAGGCCAACAAAGATGGACTGCAGTCTGTAATTGTAGAACTATAAAGTGCACTAAAATTGACAATGAGTATAGATACAAGGTATGTGTATCTAATAAAGTGGCCAGTGAGTGTATAATAAAGTCTCAGTGCTCTATATTAGCACTCACTGTATGTTTCTTATTTCACAGTTTGTGCAGATGGAGGTGAAAAGCAGTAATAAAAGGTGAAGTTTTCACAAAGGCTTAGTTTTCTCATTTTTCATTAATGTCTACGCACTGGGTAATACCTCTGACTCCTCACATATGGGCCTATTCTTGTGTAAAGATCCTTCCACAGTCATTAAAGCAGACTCTTGTTTATTGCTATGGAAAAATTTACTGAACTGTTTTTTTCTGCCTCATTAGTATTCCAGAGTGAGCCTTGCAAAGACCCATTATGTCTTTTTGCTCCATTGAGTAGCCCAAAAATAACACAAATCTCATCAAGGAGAACTTTGACACATTAGTTTATTATTTTATTTTCCACACATCACTCTGGGGTTTACAACAATAAAATCATTTTTGAATAGACATTCAGTAAATATATATACATACATACTGTATATAAATGCAGTGTTGAGACAAGAAAATGAATTTAATCTAGACCACCATCTCCTGGGAAAACAGCAAAACACTGTTTGTTAGTATGTGCTGTGCTGGAGTAAGAAGGGAAAATTGGATTGAAAATCACTATAATAACCACCAGACAGGCTGTGTGATAGCCCTCTCCTCAATCTGGCCCACCGGACCAGGCGGACAAAAATTAGATTACGCAATTGCGGTGGCGGGTAAGAACGTGACAGTCATACCAAAATATCCCAAAGAAATGTCACTGAAAAAAAGATCCTTTAAGAAATTCTACATTCTTCGAAGCATGACAGTCACGACGTTGTATGACGATCACGAACTGTGAAGCTATGAAGCTATAAAAGGTCTACAGGAAGTGTTACCCTCACAGACACAAACACACTAGGGGATAACCTTTAAAGAGTCAATGTTCCTGCTTCAAACAAGCTGTCCACTGGCCAAGCCACCTTTTTCATGTCCCAAGGTCAGTCAGCCTTGATTTACAGATCCCAGATCAGCAAATACAGCTGCCAAAAACAAGCTGGACAACAAAAATGCTATTTTTGTTGTTTTTGTATCTCTCTACCTTACATTTTCAGCCAAATGTAAATAGTTATGTCATTATTAATTCAATTTGTATTCAAATAATCTGAAGATTATTTTTGACAATAAAAAAACATCTAAACAATCTGTATAAGGCTAAAATGCTTATAAATATGTAAATCAGGCTTTATATTGTAGACCAAAAAGAGAATTTCAAATATGCATTTTCAAGCAAATCCCCAACTAATCATTGCCGATTCATCAAGAAAGCAAACTGTGACAAGGGCAGGGACTATGACTGATGTTACCCTTAATCTTAAACAATGGGAACAGTGGGGTTGCTGGCAATGAGTCAGGTCTGCCTAAAACTGTGAGACACTCGTGTCTAATGTTTCCTTTTTGTTTCTCTTGCTTCATCCAGTATCATCATTATTATGCTACTTTGCTTGCATCATGCCCCTCTGACACATCCCCTTTCATTATTACTACTCTTTCCATCCACAGGACACTGCATGTTGTAACAAATGATGCCACACTGCTGCCAGGTAAGGCCACTGGTCATCCCTGTGTTTCCATATCGTCACGATGTGTGGCAAACCAGCTGCCAGCATACGCTATTAGCCCAGCTACTTTGTCACCTCCATGCTGAATGCTGTCAAATATTTTTCCCTGTTCCCCTGCAGTGGGTGTGTGTGTATGTGAATGCATTTATAATAGGGATGCACCAAAAATAACACTTTTGGTCGAAACTGAATAAAATTAAAAATTTTGAATGAATACCAAACATGTTTCTTTAAATATGCAATTTTTTCCACCACCAAAATGAATTTTTGTCTTGATTTTCAAAGAACAACAATTTCTAAACTGCAATTTAAAAATATTTAACACTGAATATTCTTAACATCCCAGTAGACATACCAACAAAGCTCAATATAACTTAAAAAAAAATTTGCCAAAAAATTTGTCTATCAGATGCTGTAGATTGATATCCATCCTCATGTTGCCTAACAAAAAATGTTCACTGTTTACAGACTACACTGTGTGGCAGAAGAATATTGTATTGTGAGTAATTACAAATAAACTGACTTATGAACATTGGTGTGTTTTATATTTGACCTTAATGCTGTTTTATAAAAACAAGAAGCCACTCGAGATGGTGTATTACTGTGATTTTATCATGAGGAAGAAAGTTTTAGTTACTCCTCTTCACATTGTGCCAAAAATACTCTTCCCTGTGATAAAGTCACAGTAACGCTGAGAGAAAGAGAGAGAACACTGAGTAGCTGCTGTCTGCCTCCTGTAATGTGTGTTAAACATAACAGCTCTTGTCTTGACTCTTTCTGGACTTAAGTTTGGCTCTAGAGTCAGGAACTAGAAAAAGGTAACCGTGTCATTAAAACACTGTTTTGTATAAATTATTCTGTCTTTTCACTTAGTCATTGTTGTTTTTGCCATTTTCGGCTGAATAATTTCAGTTGCTGAATATTCAGTGCATCCCTAATGTATAGATGTGTGACTCAGGTCTCGCTCCCCTCGAGGTTAAGATTTCTGGAGCGTAGGACCAGTCACCTCCAGCTGAGCAGTGCATTCACACCCTGTCAACTCCAGCGACATAGGGAGTGCGCTGCTATTTCCGTGCCCTCCGCAATACGGCCTTCTTGGCTAAATGATACCACCGCCCCTTCAGAGAGTATGTGCACACAAAAGCTGTTTGCCCTCTGTGGAGAGAGCAAGGCTACAGAAAAGAGAGTGGCATGTAATATGTAAATGTACGCAGCTTAAAGGCAGTGTTGGGACTAATCATAAACTGTTTATAACTGGACAGTACGCTTGCTCTTACTCCCACTGTGACGTTTTGAAACCAAAAAATGGCCAAAATGGATGCCCCAATATTGCTTGTGCAAAAATAGTAGATCACTACTGCCGCTGGAATTCCGCCCCCTTCTGTTGGGGTGACGCCTCTTTTGAGTGTCTGTTCCAACTTACTGCTGAATAAGACATCACTTCTCTTCAAAAATGTCAAAGTAATGAAATCTTATTAATAGTCACAGAATGTAAGCTGAGCTGTATTTCTAACATTAGCTACTGTTAATCAATTCAACCAAACTGTCAATCACCTCATCACCACACCCCTTTAAATAAAAACATGTTTATCATAAAGAAAAACACTGGGGGGTTAATTAGTATGTACAGCTTGAGGAACTAAGACAACACAACTGAAAAAAAGTGACTGAACTCTTTTCAAAGTTTGTTGTAGCTCCCATTCAATAAAACCGTTGTGGGCAGGGTTTAAAATTATACTGCAACCAGCCACTAACGGGTGTCAGAGACACTTCTCTACTGCTGTTATTGTGTCCATTTTCATATACAGTCTATGGAACTAATGCACTAGTGGTGTCCATTTACACTGCATTTAGAACAAACAGCAGCAGAACCGTACAATTAACAAAGTCATACTGAGAAGTCATATTAAAGGCCCAGCAACACCAGTGCCACATACTTTCATATTGGTGACACTCGTGCTGAGAATAGTCCTCCATCCAAAATAACATCAGGTTTGGAGGTTTGGTCAAATAACATCAGGTCAGCTGTGGTGACCAATACATGGCCTAGAGGTAGCCAACCAAAGTAAGTGTATCTAATAAACTGTGAACTTATTGCATAAACATAAATCTATAAATAGCTCAAAATCAAACCCTTTTAGACCTTCTCCCCAGCACCGGACCTCTGCCCTGCAGGCCAAAAGGCCTGACACAGGGTCAAGTGAGGCTAGTCATCGCCTCCAGCAAGCTGTGAGTAAGACTCTTCTCCACTTGTGATAATGGCTGTCCCCACTGAACACCATGACTCAGTACCCTCCTCTCTTTAGACTCCTGAACATACTCATGCCTTGCCCCTCAATGACTCAACTCACCAACAGCTAACAGCCCCCCTGGTGGGACGCTGTCAAGACAAGGATTGGTTTATGTTTATGCACATCTGAAGTGCACTTCTCGCAGTAGGTGATGCCTAAGATAGGGCAATAAATGCCTAAAACACCCTCTTCTTACCAAAACATATAAAAATGAGAAAACAGTCATGTTCAGAATTTACTTCATACACATCATTCAGAATTCTGTCTTGTGGTTTAACTTTGATAATTATGACTGTTAATGTAAACTATTTAATGGAGTAAATACAATGCATCACGTTTTCAGTGTAGATGTACACTAATTGGCCACTTCATTGTGCACACAAACCTTGTATCTACACTTACTCCCCATTTTAGCTCCACTGAC
Source organism: Crenuchus spilurus (assembly GCA_036984385.1). Lineage (NCBI taxonomy): Eukaryota > Metazoa > Chordata > Actinopteri > Characiformes > Crenuchidae > Crenuchus > Crenuchus spilurus. Next base: position 48,521 of record BRDA01013243.1, on the reverse strand, counting down.
TGTATAGGTGCACATTGTACAGTAGTTCTACAATTACAGACTGTAGTCCATCTGTTTCTCTGGATACTTTGTCATCCTCCTTTCACCTGTTCTTCAATGATCAGAACCCCCCACAGGACCACCACAAAGGGGGTATTATTTGAGTGGATCATTTTCAGCACTGCATTGACACTGACATGGAAGTGGTGTATTAGAGTGTGTTACGTTGATCAGACACAGCAGAGCTGCTGATGTTTTTAAACACCTCAGTGTCAATACTAGAGTGACAATAGTGAACCAACCAGCCAACAGCATCCACCAATGAAGGACTATAGGACCAACACAAACTGTACACTTCTACAAGCTGGCAAGGTAGCTATGTCTAATAGAGTGGACAGTGAGCTAACATAGTGTTTAAAATCTCCAGCAGCTTTGCTGTGTCTGATCCACTGATGCCAGTGCACACGCTAACACAACACCACCACATCAGTGTCACTGAAAAAGTGAGAATGACTGAACGGTGATGGATCTGACCACTGAAGAACAGAATGAAAGGAGGCTAAACAGTGTACAGATAAACAGATGGACTACAGTTTACATTTGCATTTATGAGGGAACCTTTAAATGGGAACCTAAAAATCAAGGAAGTATCAAAGTAATCCTTAAATGAGGAAGAGAGTATGTCATTCTATGACTCTCACGGCTTCAGTAGTATGAGGTACATGTTGGTATAAATAGTCTTGTGATGATGACTATATCTCTTTGAAAGCGTGGTCTCATGTGCTCTTTCCACTCGCTGTAGGGGATCCTAAACTCACTGTAGAAATCAATCTTTTGCCAAATACCAGCTTAGAGAAACCCCAGAGAGAGAGAATTCTCTCTAGGAAGTGTCTTACCTTGTGGTTTGGCAGTGAGTGTCTCCTTGCTGATTGAAACCTTGCCGATAACATCATCGCGGCTGGAAACAGAAGGTTAAAATCGTGTGAGCAAGGCTGTGCAGTGCATGCCTGAATTAGTGACCATGTTCACAGTTCTGCATAGCACATTGTCGGCGCACTCCAGATAATAGGAGGTTTAGTCATAATTAATTCATATCTAGACAGTCTACACGGTATAGGGAACTCTGATTAGCTATGAGGCATCGTTAATTACCATATTAAGTCATTAGCTTGAAATAGCATGATGAGAGGAAGTGAATGAATATGATGAGTTGTTTTAACGGTAAGGTACAGAGAGTGTAATAACGTTTCTGTGTGTGTGTGTGTGTGTGACACTCAGACAGATTCTGACCTGAGAGAGTCTTCATCCATTACATGCAGGGACATGGTGTGAAAGGAAGGTGGAAGATGGACATTGTACTCTTCTCCCCAGAAAGGAGACAGGGTCTTCCATATTGTTGCTGTCCTGAGTGAGAAAGACATTTTTAGAAATGGAATCTGATCTGACAGAAGAATATTCCACTCAAAAAAAATGCTACGGTTGCTAAGAATGCATAAAACCTGCCCAGCGCCAATTAGTAGCATTTCATTTGAAACATGCCACCTGCTCCCAAAATGCTTTCATTTATAATGAGCATCATTGAGAACTTTGAGTGAAGTTTTGCATTAGATTAGAAGGTTTTCAACATCATTTTAATACAATCTTTTAAGTGACATAAGTTTGGTTAGCCAATCAACTCAGCCATTTACTATGATTTTCCCAATCACTTGTAATGTCTCTGACTCTAGGAGGGTGAAGACTGGTACATGCCAGCTCAGATGAATGTGAAGTCAGCCACCACCTCTTGTCCAACTGCTGCCAATACATCATCATTGGGCAACCAACACGCTCAGAGGAAATTGCAGGATCGCCAGCTCTGACACATCAGCTAACAGACACCTGAGCCAGCGGACATTACTAAGAAGTGATTGGGAGAGAGCGCCATCTACCAATTTGCTACAAAATTCACAGATTCTGACATTCCCCTATGCTGATGGCAAGGAGCATGATCGGGATTCAAATTCACGATCCTCTGATCATAGTCAGCGCCTTAGTTTGTTGAGCCACTCAGGGCCATGAAGACATTTTTGTTAAGAGCAGAATCTACACCCACTCAACAGCACATTTGTTGAGTGCTGACATGTTTGTTCAAAACCAATTGTTTAATGAGTTTTCTTCTGTTCTCCAGCTGTATAATGTAGGATTTAAATTATAGTCAAATATATAGTTCACAAGAAACTTCCTCAAGGTTTTGAGGCTCAGAACCGTTGGTCAAGTGTGTTATTCAGAAAGTGTGTGGCGTTTCAGTTCAGAACAGATGGTGTAGTGTGGGTGTCCTTATGACTAACAATGATCAAGGACAGAAAAATCAGTTAAAAATATCATGTGTGGGGTGTCTCACTTTTTCAACATTGTTTAGGATTTTTTAAATACTGTAGTGTGAACCAGGCTTAAGCAAGACCATTGACCACTGTAAATCACTTAAATTGCAGGATTAATTTTTAGTTATTGATCTTAAAACTTATTGTTTGACAATTCAAATAAATTACTTTGTAACTACTATGAACACCGTGTAAATGAGGTAGGTATGAGACAGACAAAGGTCTTGCAGTTTACAAAGTCAGTACTGTTGACCCCAAACATAGCTATCTGTAAATGTGTGTAGTGCAATAAGCACAAGTGATAGTGCTGAGCTCTAACTCAATAGTGATAATATGAATCAGTAGACCTGGATGATGAAACAAAAGAACCCAACAATCTCTGAAAAAACGAGATAAACAAATGACGTAAACCCACAAATGAATTTTCACAAGCAATAACTTTGCCTCACAGAAACCAATAACTGGGGTGATTCTAAAACATAAGACACTGTTTAGTCAGCCAATATTCGGTGACTAGGCATACAACACTACAATTCAACTAGTAAAACATTAACCAGACATCTTTCTCTGGGTCAAGATGTCTCTGCTACTATGATTCAGGTCAGCTACATGTACATTTAGCTCATGACCCATTTACGTACATAATGATTAGCTTGTACAAACCCACTGGTCTTCTAGAAAGCATACATCACTAGACAATGTGGCCATTTCAGAAAGCATTTTGTCCCTGAATGGCAGTGACAGAACATTAAAGAATATAAAACAAGAAGTATTTTGAGTCATTTGTCGCACATACTGATGCAAAGTACTTCTCAAGATGAATCATGACTCCTGGGGGATTGCGCCAGTGGTCACAATATAAGGGAGGGAGCAATAGATGTAAGAGATAAATGAAACAATATTTCACCACAGCACGTTTAGGCTTTTTTTTCCTGCTCTGCTGCTTTCAACAGTTTAGCCCACACACATAATGACCAGGATTTCAATTACGAAGAGTGAATGAAAAAGGGCTCTGGTGCACGAAATCTCATTTGAAACCTGTTCAATCTATGATAATCGACTTAGGGAGATGAAGAAGGGTCAGCTGCGAGAACCTAATATGAGGCTCAGAGAGGATTGTGAAGGAAAACAGAAAATCAAGCCATACTGTACCTTATAATGGCTTCGTTATCAATTCGCACAATGCAGTATGGATCACTGCTCCCGGTTCTGTGAGAAAATGGAACAATAGCAACACATTACGCACAAAGCATAAGAGATATTTCACATAGACAGGTAGCTAATTAACCCAAACAATGATCGTGATCAAGCCCCATTGCTTTATCAGAACGGCAGCTAATTGAAATTCGGAGACTTTGCTTAAATATGCAAAGCCAAAGCCATGACTGCTGATACTGTGCAATGCTGGTGACGTGGAACGAAAACATTAACATAAAAAGGGAGATGTTCTTCTCTTTCCTGAGTTGTGTTCCTCTTTCATCCCATATGCCACAGGTAGAGGAGTGAATCCTTTGGTGTGTCAAAGCTATGCCAAAGGATACGCCCACATGAAGGCGTCCCTCGTGAAGCCTTTGGAGAGTGCTGGTTCAAAGGAGTCTCCAGACAGACAGACAGACAGACAGCCAGGCTAGACAGACACTGCTGTTTGGGATTGCACGGTCAGAGATCTGCTTTCATGTCACACTACTAAAAAGAAAACAGATTCTTATGTATGCATAATCAAAATGATAGGAAAAATGCATAGAAATTGACAATGATGTTAACCATGTCAACACAGTCCATCATCCAAGCTATTTTTCTTTCCTGCACAAGGTCTGCTATGGTCCAACAGGCATGGGTTTGCACGCTGGGTGTTATTACACCAGTCAATCAAAACGCCATATTCTTTTTATTTTCACAGTGGCGTGCTAGCAAACCCAATCAAAGTAATTAAGCACTTTAAGTAGCAGTCTTTTCATTCCTGCCAGCATCTGACAACAAATGAGAGTATGTAGCGGGAGTGCTGTTGACAGACCTTTGAATTCCTCCAGGGAGTAATGACTGGCAGCGGTAGCAACATTTACAAGTGGTGTGTGCGTACGAGGAAGGGAATGGGCGAGTGGATAAGGTGATTCATCTTTGCCTTTTGTTATCAGTGTACGTGGGGGAGAAATAAAAAAAAAACGATCTGTCAGAATCAGGTGCTACATCAGACAGCCGTGTGGCTTGGCAGTTGAACCACGTACCGTCATCTGCACAGCACCTGCAGGAAGATGATAGCGAAGGCGACGACACACATGCACACACACATACACATATTCGAGAACTGCACCAAGAAAGAATTTCTGGGCCGGTTTTGCATGAATTTGTTCGAACGTTTTAAATGACTTAAAAATGGCAGGTGAAGGAAAGGTTCGCAGTGGCGTTCCTGCCTGTGCGTTTAGCATGAAATCCAATAAAGTATACATTTGAGTAAGCAAAGAAATGGAAATGTCCAACCCTAGTCACTACACCTGTCATGAGGTAAAAGTATGCTGCTGTGCATTTTTGAACTGATAGTAATACAGGGTGTCCTGTTTGCTTCTTTACACAGACAATTATGAATAACTTTAGCTCTAATGAAGATCTGGTGATGAAATTACGAATAAATAAACCACAGTCTGTGTGAAAAAGATTGATGTTACAACATGTTCTGAAAATGTCCAGCATGCAGTTCTTTTCTCCTGATCAGGTGGTGATACGTTGCATGGAGATCTGCTTTTTTAGGCAAACTTTCTTTTCTGCATCTTCTAAATGGAGTTTGTTATCCAGGACGTTCACACCATGAACACTTCCTCCTGTACTGTACACTGACACATTATACATGGATTACTGATCAATTATCTAGGTGAAATAACCAGCATCCTTTGCTGTGTCCATGAGGACAACTGATGGAGAAATGGAGATGACTGGACGGGCACCGGCCTCCACTCCGACAGCCATGAATATTAGTTGTCAGAATTAACGTCTACCCACAATGTAATCATACATGTCTTTTTCAAACAGACTGAGGTGTATTTACTCCATGTTTTGTCACTATATCTTCATTAGTATTAATGTTATTCACAGTTATTTGGGTAAAGAAGCCCTGTAATTACATTTTCCTATTTATCAGAGAATAACCTTTTAGCTAATGTATGTATGCAGTCACTTTATGAGTGCATATCAGGACAGCCAAATCTGAGAAATAACACAGTCCAGCCACCCTTCCTGTAACAAAGCCAGCCATTGAACCTGTCAAACAAGCCCCTAAACTAAATGATGTCTGCTCATAAAAGATCGCAAGCAGCGCCGTTTCATGTCTCAGCACTTTGTTTGACAGATCGCTGTATCTGTAAATAAGAAGACAGGTGTTTGTCTGATGTTTCAGCTAACAACAAACTCCGCCAGGTCATGAAACGCTACCAGCTTCCCACTGAAGTACACAAACTGCAATCGCCCAGCAGCTATATTTCAACACTGCGGGGTGCTCCAGTAATAGAATCAATAACTGTTTCTATTTCTTTTCCATTATCTTGTCTCCATCACTGAAAAAGACTGAAGACTGAATTTTCAAATCAAATTGTCGCACAGAAAGCCATGAATTATTGGCATTGCCCTTGCAGTGAGGATGACTCATAAAGAAAAAGTGCCTGACTTTGATCACTTAGCCATTTTAAATTGACTGCTCTTTCCTGTGCCTTCAAATCGTTTTGCAGATGGAAAGGGGGGGGGGCTGAAGCGAGGACATTTTTTTTCCTCCAAAAAGACTGAGCGTGGGGCATATGTGAGGAGAGCTGTTGGTGAAGATGCTCAGATGCAATCTGTCGCTTCTCTGCTTGGCAATGTCATCACAGTGTCAATGTAAACACTCCACATGACATCTGGGTCTTAGCGTTAGCGCCACAAACACACACATGTATGGTGGAACCACCATAACAAACAAGAAATAAAAGTAGGAATTCTCATGGTCCATTCCTATTCATGTTCTTCAACTAAAGTCATTCAAGACAAATTGTCATGGGGCCAAAGCAAGTGTTAATTTAGACTAATGTTTACTTTGCTGTGAAGTCTCAACATTGTGATAAACCAGATGTAGCTATAGACGTTCATGTCAAATGTTTTTTTTTTTTTTCACATTTTCTAATTGTGTGCACAAATGCTGTGGAGCTTTTCATCAGTTTTTTGTACTGTAAATACAGGGAACCTTTTTTTTTTTTTAACTCGATTCCCCCAATGTAAAAAATGTAATGTATCCATTCACTAGGACTCTCCCAATAACTTAAGTCTGAGTGAAGACTAGCATTGCCTCCTCTGATACATGTGAAGTCAGCCACCACCTCTTTTCCAACTGATGCAGATACATTACAATACATTAATTAGTAGTGATGGGGAGAGACTGCCATCTAACCACCCGGAGAGAATACGGCCAATGTTGCTCTCTCTCAGGCCCCGGCAATCAATGCTACACTGCATGTCCAGGATTCAAACTCGCAATCCTCATCATAGTATCAGCACCTTAGTCTGCTGAGCCACTTGGAGCCCATACCTTGAATGACTTTTGATCCCATTTTTTCACCATGGTATAACGTTACAACATTAGGAAAAATGTGATCCAGCCAACAAATTTGTCATTGTTGTTTCCAGACAGACAAGTTCTGATTTGCTACAATTTCTCATTGGGTCAACATGAAATCCTCTGAATTCTGTAAAGCTTGTCCAACCTCACACTGTAAAAAAAATTAGCAAGATTTAAGGTAAAAAATACTGACAGCTGTGATTGCCAAAATTTCACTGTAAAATAATGGTTGCAATGTATAAGACATTACAGTAGGCTTTTTGGCAACTAATAAATATGGTACAATGTGTACTATTATGATGTGAATGGAAGCTGGATAAACTGGAGGAAACTCAGGCAGACATGGGGAGAACAAGGAAAGTGTATCCATTTGGGAATTCAAACCCAAGACCCCATCACTGAGAAGTCAACATGCTAACCACTAAGCCAACCATACTGCTATATGTGGAAATAAACTCTAACCATAAAATCAGCAGTGCTAATACCTTTTTACAGCAAAACACAGTGGCTTTTTGGTTAGCCTCTCAACACTGTGGCTCAGCTTTCCATGTTCTCCCAATGTCTGCGTGGGTTTCCTTCTACAGTCTCACAGAATGTAATAGCAAGATAGGTTGTCCCATATTTATTATGGTTGTCAAAAAAGCTTACTGTATACTGCAAATATTTTACAGTGAATTTTTTAAAACATTTTTTAACAGTGTATAACAGTTAAGAGGCTGCTCATTTTGTGTACAGAGCATACATGGGTCAATTACATATGTTGCCCCTTTCGCTCTGTAACAAGAGCTTATTACAGACTACTCTTTCCTAACGCAACATGAGTGGACAGCCCTGCAGCAAGAATCGGCCCAGCCCCAGGCTACTACAGTCAGAATCGCTGTGGGCAAAAAAAAGGAAAAACAAGAATTTCATAACTGATGCCCACAAGAGGCTGCGAACAAGGATTCCAGCAGGGGTGTGTGGTTCGGCCCAGGCTATTGCAATCACAAAGGCTGTGGGCGAGAGAGGAAAAACATGGATTTCATAATTCATGCCACATGAACAAGGCTTGTTTGCTCCTTTCCAATGGGGGCGCATAGTTCGGAGTTCTGCCAAATGGAAATGGGGGCTGAAATCTGGGGAACATGGTCAACTCTTCATCACCTGGAGCAAACGTTTATACAGGGACTTGGCATGTACATATTAACACAGCTAAAAAAAAAGTAAGGACCAAGCAGTTCACATGAAATATGTATTGCACTCGTCATGCACACTCCATTAGGCACAACCACTCTACAAATCCGAAGCTTCTTAATCATAAGCATCTTATTCAAATTTCACAATTAAATGGTAGAAGAGGAAATTCAAATAAGACTTGTATGAATAAGTAGTTAGCTTTAGCATTGTGTCCACTTGGCTGTACGTAGACTCCAATAAATCTGCATGACCATAACTAACAATACATATAATTTCTTCCAAAATTTTACATTTTCCTGCAGAAAGAGGTCATGTATGTAGAGCAGTTTGCCTCTGACACTAAATCCAGGCATAAATCTGAGACCTGGACTATGGTCATCAAAACTGCTCAGATCAAAATATTGCTTTGTTGTTTATTTTTACTAAATAAAGGTCATTAACATGAAAAAGCTATATTTATTAGGACTGCTCACAATCTGGCCATCATCAGTGTTGACATGTTGAAATTGTAATTATTCTCATTTGCCAACCATAGACCCTAACCTGTTACAATATATGGATTATGATCCAAATTATACCCCACTTCTATCATTCATGTCAGATTTTTTCACTTATTTCACATTTTGTTCATCATTTAATGTAGCTAGGTAGCCATTTTCATATTTTATTTTCTCATGTTATGAAGTTAGTTAATGACACATTTTATTCCTCATCTTATCTAGCATCCTAGTTATTTTCACATTTCGTAATCATACAAAACAGTGCTGTGGATTGTTTACCTCAGTTTTGTATGAAAGCTATTTCCACCACTTAAATTAAAAACAAAAAATACAAAATACAACACCAATTTTTCTCAAAATTAAATTAACTCCAAATTCATAAATTTTCAGATTCAAAGTAGTTTTTTTCAGACATTAAGTCTTTAATTTGAGATATGTTATTAAGTTATTTTGAGATGATAAGTTGTTATTTTGAAACACTAAGTCATTTTTTTGAGATACCAAGTCATTATTTTTTGATACTAAGTCATTATTTTGAAATACTAGATCGGTATTTTGAGATATTAAGTCATTATTTTTGAGATA
>BRDA01013243.1:0-39245 GCA_036984385.1 Crenuchus spilurus | reverse complement strand
TCAAGTCGTTATTTTTGAGATATTAAGTCATTATTTTTTAGATACTAAGTCATTATGTTGAGATACCAAGTCATTATTTTGAGATACTAAGTCATACTTTTGAGATTAGAATTATAATGACTCACATAATGAGATTGTATCTCAAAATAATGATTTAGCAGTTGATTAAAAATGAATAATAATTATTCACTGTTTTCAATTATTTAATTGAAGTGGTGTCACTGCTCTTTTATAGTTTGTAATGCGTGATAATATACAGTGAATGTCGGTGAACTTGAATAGTGTGTGTAAGTTTAGCTCAGGTGTAACAGTTTGAGAATTCTCTAAAATAAACAGACATAGAAAATACACAAAACATACTTACATGTCCTTAATCGGCAGGTTTTTCGCTTCCACAATCCGTATGAACAGAGTGCTTCGTTTGGCCATGTCGGAGCTGTTTTAACGGTCGTTTATAGTTGTGTTGTTTTCAGTAACAGCTGTGAAAGCGCACACTGACATTATGAACGTCTGGGAAAAAAACTCGTTTGACAGCCTCAAACGTCTTACATTTAAACTTTCAATAAATTCGTCTTAAACGTATACGGACAAACACAATGACAATGACTCTCTCGTAGAGACTGTACCCTCTGCACAGGTTTAAATCGTGTGTGACGAGAAACGATTTTTCCACACCCGTATTCCGCCAGCAATGCACGGATTGGCTGGTTCTGTTTCGTGCGCTCTCATTTCATTGGCTAATCCATCGTGAGTATTAGCCAACAGCCAATCGCTATGCAGAAGACGGGACTTTTACGGAAAACGGGTGGGATAAATAACAACGCCAGGCAGACTTGTTGTTGGTGGGTGTGGCAGTCTGCTGGATATGAACATTTGATTGGTCAAACCAAGGTGTGACGAGTCATCCAATCCCTGTAGCTGTTTACATTCTCTCAAACGTCTAAGCAACAAAAAGCTGAGTATAAGCCTACGATTAGATATATGAAAGACTTAAGTTTAATGGACGTTTGAAAGTTATGCAATAATAATATGACTTTACCGATTTTTTAAAATGTATATTTTATTGATGTATTATGGTTATTTGAATTGTTTTAATATGGATGTCCTTGATGTCTCTATGGAAATAATAATAAAATAATAATAATAATAATAATAATAATAATTATTATTATTATTATTATTATTATTATTATTATTATATGTTGTTGTTGTTGTTGTTGTTGTTGTTGTTGTTGTTGTTGTTGTTGATGATGATGATGATGATGAATAAATAAACCCTACATATGTTACATTCCATTTGTACACACCTCAGTAATACTACACTCACAAACAGGAATATCTGGAAGACAAAAAGAACGTATTGTGTATTACAACAGTACAACAATGGTAATGCTCAGAACATTGTGCGTAATCAGGATGAAAACCTTTAACCACACTTTCGTCAGCAGTTGGCGTCTGTGTGTGGAAAGCATAATGGAATGTTGACATTCTGGGGACATGTGGTCAGTCCCGTGATAGTTATGTTTAAAAAATGTTCTACAATTACAGATTGTAGTCCATCTGTTTCTCTGTATACTTTATTATCCTCCTTTCACCTGTTTTTCAATTATCGGGACCCACCAGAGCAGCTATTATTTGGGTGGTGGATCATGGTGGTGTGTTAGTTGGTATAAGCAAATCAGACATACTGCTAATGTTTTTAAACAGTTATGCACAAACCAAAAACTATACAGGTAACAGTGTCCTGTGAGCACCACTGAAGGACTACAGGACCAACGCAAACTGTACAACAGATGAGCTAATCGACCAATGAGGTAGGTGTGTCTAAAAGAATGGAAAGTGAGTGGACACAGTGGTTAACATCTTCAGCAGCTATAGTCAGTGTCAAAATAGAAGATGAGTGTAAATACAAGGAGGTAGTGTTAATGTTATGGCTGATCTGTGTATTTAACTATAGTGGAAATACCCCACAAATAGAGAAATACAAACTCTTATTTGACTCTGTATGTAGTAAGACTCTGTATTGTGGTAAGACTGCTGACAAGTGGACTGGGGAAAAAAAGAGAACTGAAAAACATAGTGTAAAAAAAAGCTTTATTTGACGTCAAAGTCTTATCAACATGACCACATGGCTACACAGAAAGATAAGACCTTAAGGAAGCACTGAAATGAGTCTGAATAATAAGAAATCATGTGTTTAGGACAAATATGACAATATGTCATACATGTCTCTAGATGTTAAGGAAAAGAAGGGAGACACATGTGTATTTGGACATTGTTGAAATGGAAGTGCTCTGAGGGAATCCGCTTGACAACAACAGACCAATCACAAAGGGATTAGAGTTAAGGTTTCTCGACAGGTCTACCTCCATTATGGCAAGAATGAGGAGTGACTCACTCCTCTGTGGCAGTGGAGGGGTTTTCTGAGCAAGTCGAAGTGAGAAAAAATCCACTGAAAGGGTCACTCTCAGGGCAGGCATGCCCAAGTATTCTTGATTGCCAGCTGCCCTCACTGAAAGCACTACTGGGAATGTAATAGCTGCTCTGTGAAATATTTCCTGTTCAGGTTAGAAGAATTGCGGTTAATAAATTTTTAGTATTATACTAGTGCAAATATGTAAAGTGAGACAAACCTTGTTCTGCTTTACTGTTGATCACTGTGAACATCAGAAATCCAGAATGCCAAATTATTAAAATATTTATTTTGGGGGGCCCCCGAGTAGACTAAGATGCTGACGCTATGATCAGAGGATCAAATCCCGGTCATCTCCAGATGGGTAGGTGGCGCTCTCTCTCCATCACTACTGCCATGTAATGTCTGCTCCGCTTTCCTCTGAGTGCTTTGGCTGTCCAGTGATAATGTATCAGCAGCAGTGTGAAAAGAGGTGGTGACTGACTTCACATGGAGGCGGCTTGTGCTAGTGTTCACCCTCTTAGTGTCATTACATGTATTGGAAGAGTCCTAGCGGATGGGTGGGTTGATTGGCTACCACTACATTGAAAGTTGGCTCAGAAAAAAAACAATGTTTAATTTGGAGTTTGTTTAATTTTCACATTTTTGGAGCTGCACTAGTATTCTCTTTAAAGTATAGTTAGTGAGCATAGAGTTGAATGTTTCATGATTATTCCAAGTATTGCAATCTCTAAAATGCAACACATCATTTGGTACTGTTCAGTTAAATTAACTCTTTCCCACTTGTGAGACCTCACTTAAGATCTGAGTTTAGTTTGAGTGGTTTGTGTTGATGTATTTCCACACAAACAACTGGGCTATTTAGGTGACTTTTGAGTAGGGGGTTTTCTGGGAACAGTTCCCATTTTTGGTGGCCTCATTTTTGGTGTCTCCATTTTTAACTGTGAATTGAAAGCAAACTGGAAACCCCTAAGAAAGACCTGGCATCTCACACTGTGCTGCTTTTGAAAACAGAGAGGCCTGCTATCTATTAACCATTTCTACAACATGCTCGCCTAGTTTTAGAGAGTACTGCAGTGTAAAACTTGACCAGAAACTAGTCAAGTATGTTCACAACATAACCACAGCCGTCTTTTCAAGACACAATGTAACCCACATATTAAAGCAAGGGTGGAATTACAGGACTTGAATTGGACTACAAGGTGACAAGCAAGCTCACTGGTATAGACATACAATTACTTCAACATAGGCTACCATGCAGTACATCATCTCTTTTTCAGCCATCCATATGGTGTATGTTGTATTTTAAGCTCTGGTAACTTCAATAACCATGAAAACAACCAGTAGATTTCTTGACTGCTTATGTGATCATTGGTGAAAGGCCTAGGATATGTAAAAAGGACCTTACTGAGGATGTGTGCTCCTTTGTGGATTCACATTAAATCAAGGGGTTTCTTTCATGAAACCAAATAATCCCTAAGGAAGAGGTCATTGTGACTCTGTGTGTGGGCTTGAGTGAGTCACAGGCTCAGGAAGACAGCTGAGAGCCTCTACCTATAGAGCAGTCACCAGGGGAGTTGATATGGCAGCCTATGTGGGCTTTTCCATGACTCACTGGTCTATCAGATGAGGTCAGAGACGGAAAAAGCTTGGCCCTTAAATTGAGCTCGACCCCCAATGTTGGATTTTTTTAGCTCGCGTTCTGAGAAACATTTAGTCATTTGTTTCTGAGAACCCAATACTTATAAGTTTGTCTCATGCAATAATGCAAACCCCTTCTCTTTGGATTGCAGCAAAACATGTCTCAGGGGGGCCCTGATTGGCTCGGCAGGCTAAGACGCAGACACTGTGACCAGAGGATCACAAGTTCCAATCCCGATCATGCTGTTTGCCATCAAAAGCCAAGAGAGCAAAAATTGGCAGTGCTCTCTCTGGGCAGGTAGATGGCACTCTCTCTCCCTATCACTCACACATTACAATGTTCGATGGCTCAGGCATCTATTGATTGGTCCATCAAAGCTGGGGATGCTGCACTTTCCTCCAAGCGCGTTGGCTCCCCAGTAATGGTGTACCAGTGGTAGTTGGAAAAGAGGCGGTGCTTACATTCACTCTTCTAGAGTCAGGGATTTTGCAAAAGTGATGGGGAGAGTCTTAATGGATGGGATGAGTTAACTGGCTACTACTACAATGGGAGGGAAAAACTTGGCAAAAATACTAGAAACATCAATAAAAAAACATGGATTGCCACCAAGTCAACAAGTTTGTTTCTCTGATTTTCTATTGAAAGATGAGCATTGCTTTGGTTGAGGATCCAAGTCCAAGTCTTCTCCAATGTTTCAGTGGCATCAAAATTCTTCTTTTAGTTGTCCAACTTTCACATCCATAAAGAACCACAGAGAAGACCACAGTCTGGATAAGTCTAGTGTTTACATGAAGAGTCTTTTCCAGTCTCTTCCTCTTTGTTCTGTCCAGTGTCCTATTTCCTAACTTCTGGATCTATTGTTGTTAATGACTGATCAAAAACTGTACACCACTTCACCATTTTCTTCATCAAAGTTACTGGCCTGTTGACATGACTTTCTTGAGATAAAGTCCCATCTTTTCACTGCAGAAGTCAATGAAACATCTCATTTAACTGCTTCGTAATACATTATGCGTCCAAATGTTTGTAGACACCCCTTCTAATGAATGCATTCAGCTATTTTAAGTCACATCCATTGGTGACACAGTACAAACATACACACACAGCTTGTCTAGTCCCTGTAGAGAAGTACTGCCAATGGAATAGGACTAAACATTAACCTACTGACACCATGGTATGTCATAATACCAGGTGTGGACTAGAGCCCCCCACCATGGAGATGTGGAGCAGTGGACCTGGGCTCTGTGCTCCATCCAGTACTTTTGGGGTGAGTTAGGGTTGAGGTATGGAGGTTATCATCCAGTCCTGGCTGAACTAATGCTCTTGTGGCTGCAAGTCCTCACAGCAAAGCTCCAAAATCTAGTGGAAAGTAGAAAAGACCTTTCTTGGACAGTCGAGACAGTGACTCCAAACAAAGCAGGAAAAACTCTTTAATACACTTGATTTCAGAAGAAACAATGAAGAAGCAGGTGTGGAAATAGTCCATATATTGTAAGTTAGACATGGGAGCACAGATATACTTTCAGAACTAATTGTGTGCATTGACATCTTGCACTGTCTTTGTTTAGAGATCTTTACTGTAAAACACTTTGACACAACACTCAAACAGAATTCAGGAGTACTTGAGCTTTATGTCAAGCAGCTCCACCTAGTGAACATCACAGTTCAGTACACATTAATTACACTCCACAATGCTCGGCTATTGAATTTCTGATCATGTGCACAAAATAAGCTCAGCATTTCATTGAGTACTAGTTCAATTTGCTCTAATGTAGTTGAATTGATTTTGCACATAATTACACCACTGATCAAAGGCAATAATAATAAAAAATATTGTGCAAGTATACACAGCATTATTCATATAAACATGATGCATTTCTGCCTTCTCTTTGTAATTTTCTTCTTCAGTGAGCTTAAACAAACTCTTGTATCTTAGGACATTTCTGCCAATTCAACCCTCTAGTACATCTCCTCATAATCAAATTTGTTTATGCACAGAAAAGGAGCAGCGACTGGCAACTGGTTGTGTTAAAGGATGAGAGGAATGATACTGTAGCTAAGAATAAATGTCACAAAACTGTAACACATTGTAAGCAAAAATGTGAATACAGTCAAAATAAATTAGTTAAAATACCTGCTTTATTGGTAATATCCAATTAAGCGATTAGTCTCACAGAGCCTGACGTGAACTCAAAATGAGAATACTGGGAACAAAACCCACACAATGGTAGG
The DNA here is from genome assembly GCA_036984385.1 of Crenuchus spilurus. Classification (NCBI taxonomy): domain Eukaryota; kingdom Metazoa; phylum Chordata; class Actinopteri; order Characiformes; family Crenuchidae; genus Crenuchus; species Crenuchus spilurus. The sequence continues at coordinate 32,958 of BRDA01013243.1, read as the reverse complement.
ATCTAAAACCTTTCCTCAACTTCATCTGCTCTGTATTGTTTTAATGTCCACTGTCCATTTTAGCTCCACTGAGCATACAGGTTCACTTGGTCCATCTGTTTCTCTGTGTACTTTCACATGTTCTTCAATGATCAGAGCAGATATTATTTAGCTGGTGGATCATTCTCAGCACTGTGACACTGACACAGTGGTGGTGTGTTAGTGTGTGTTGCACTGGATCAAACTGGAGATCCACTTACTCTTATTAGACATGACTACCTTATTGGTTCACCTTGTAGATGTAAAGTCAGAGACAGTAGCTCATCTGTTGCTGTAGTTTGTGTTGTCCTCTAGTCGTTCACTGGTGGTCACACAATGCTGATGGATGGTGGACTATTCTCAGTGAGTGACACAAATAATAGCTGCTTTGTGGGGTCCTGATCATTGAAGAACAGGTGAAAGGCTATAATGTATACAAAGAATCAAATGGAATAACGTCTGTAATTGTAACTTACAAAGTGCACCTGTAATGTCAGTGTAGCTCAAATGGACAATGATATGGATACAATACAAATGGATACAAGTTCCTTTGACTCTTGTTATGCACACACACATATGGACAAAACAGTGGTCCATCCATCCAACTAACCACTGAATCTAGTTAAGAGTCACAAATCCTTCCATCAGAAGTATCAATATTTAAAAATAATGGAAATATTCCATCCACCCATCCCAAATCCCCAGATGTTCTCAATACAAGACCACCTCTGGCCCTATGAGACTATTGAGTTATTTGCTTATACAGAGTATATATAGTTAGTTTACTCTGGTTGGCTTTCTGTAACTGAGACCAATCTTCTTGATTATTTACATTTTCTATGAGTAGGTCCTACTTACATTTACAACATAGTCAGAAAAGTGCCTCATGATGAATTGTTCACAATAGAAATAACATATGGTGCCCTCCCCACCTAATGAATAAGTCTTACTACTGCTTTCCCTGTCATGCTAACTTACATTCATCAGCTGCATTAGCATTCTCAACCATTATCCAACTGTCCCTGTGAGTGCTCCCGTGTGTCAAGTTCTTTGCGTTCATATTTTCTGCATCGTGATGATATCCTGAGAAGCTGGGTTTTCCGCAGTGGTGGCTGAAGACTTGGGCAGGGTGTCCGCAGTGGTGTACTTTCTCTCTCTCTCATACGCAGGGTTGTCATATGGGGAGGGGTATTTCAGGGTGTGTGTGTCATAGTGGGGGATACGGAATGATCCCATCACTGATCCCGTCACTGGATCAGGGGGTTGACTCTTCTTACATTTACAGCTGGAAGAAAAACATTGACATACAAAGGATATCACTGACAATGCTGTACTGCTTTATAGGACAGAAGTCTATCTTGTCTGTTATTCTTATCTCTATACCATTTAAATATTTGTACATAATGATGACTACATAGATACTATAATGGTGAGGAGGCAGGAACTCTGGACCAGCACCTGACTCCCTACACCTGGGGTTAATTAGAGATGTAGCTCCATTTCACTCACATGAAGAGAACCAAAAGCTCTTAGTCTATGGACTATGAGAAGGACTATAAATATAAGTAGTGTTAGTAAAGCCTGTCTATAGACATTTTAAGTTTACTTTCGTTTTATTGGTGATTGGTGCATGGTGACTGTTATGGTTCACAATGTGTAAATAAAGCATGCAAACTAGTGTAAGCTCTAAGCTAAGCACATGGTCTCTGTGGCCACACCAACAAGGAGCGTGTCACAATACATAATGAATTTCATTGATATCTGATTTTACATTTTTCACTTGTTTCAATGTCATAAAAAGATTTTTCCCAGCAAAATATTTTCTGTTCTTTGTTCTTCAATGGTGAATATGCCCATATGACCACCACAGAGTTGGTATTATTATGGATGGTGGATCATTCTCAGCACTTTAGTTACACAGGTGTGGTGGTGGTGTTGGATAAGTGCTTGTATAAGTGGATCAGACAGTAGAGCTTCATGTCACCATGTTTGTCAACATGTTCTATGTATGTTTTCTTTACCATGTGCTTTTGATAACTTGTCACACGTATCGTCATCCTGCTGTGTTTTCGTCATGTCTTCTCCCACACCTGCATCATGTCCCCACATGCTCTGTTTGTTTACGTCTTCTGTGTGTTCATGTTTCCACCCTCCAGTTATGTCATGTCACTACACAGCCTTGATGTCTCATTATCTCTCATTATTTAGCCTTCCCTGTGTTTCACAGTGGTTGTTAGTCATTGTTGGTTGTGATGTTACTGTGTGTCTCTAGCATCATTATTATCTACCTTGTTTTGTTACCCTAGCTTTGTTTGTTTTGTTTAGTTTTTATTCATAGTCTTCTGAATGAAAACTTGCATGTTCTGGACCCCACCCCTGCATCCTCTTCCATTACCCCAGCATTACAAAATTACTCAGTGTCACTGCTGAAGTGAAAATAGTGCACCAACTTGTGGACAGCATCGTGCAACCACCAATGAAGGACTAGAGGACACAAACTGGGCAGAAACAGATGAGCTACTGTCTCATCACCAAGGTAGACCAACAAGGTAGGTGTGTGGTGAGTGGACACAGTATTTGTAACTGAATTAACAATATGCAGATGGACCACAGTCAAGCTACAAGGTGTAAGAGTGGACAGTGAGTGGATCTCCAGTCTGATCCATAACAACACACACTAACAAACCACCACCACATCAGGATCACAGTGCTGATAATGATCCATCACTTAAATAATACCTGCTCTGTGGGGAACCTGATCATTGAAGAACAAGGCGAAAGTATACAAAGAATCAGATGAACTACAGTCTGAGCTAAAATAGACAAAGAGTGTAGATACAAAGAATTGAATTCTATGCCTGGTCACTATTGATTATAATTCCTGTGCTTGTTATACTATACAAGTCAGAAATAGTTCCAGTTTGTGCTTTTGGTGATGGTATCTCTAACATCTAAGATCGTTAGAGAGTGCAAGGGTATGACATCACATATCAAATCATTGTTGACAATCAAATCAATTTTCTTTGTTTTCTACTAAACATAAACCTTGTGACTTCATCTAGATTTATGTATTGTGCTTACTCCCTATATGTATGTAAATGATTGTCCTTGGTTGCCTGAGTTACATCCTTGAAGTCCCTGTCCACTCTAATTGTAAATACAATGTGAGCAAATGGACATTTGAGAATTATGGCTTTTTGGCCTTTTAGACAAAAACAGGACCATTATTCAAATAGGAACTCAAGCTTAACTGCTACTTAATATTCATAATATTAGCAATATTAACAATGCTAATTTAAGCATTCAAATTGAGGGGGTATGTTGAGACAAATCACATCTAAAGCCCAAGCACTTCATCACAATAACTGCACTTCTCTACAGAGACATAGTGTTGCTGTTAGTAAATCTGGAAACTATTGAAGCCTACAAACAAGTCTGTCTCCACAAATTAGAATATTGGGAAAAAAATCAAAATTCAACAAGATGACATTTTCAAGCCTTTTTGGTTTTAATGTTGATTCTGTTTGAATAATAAATTACTTACTTCAAAACTCATAAAGAAACACTCTAAAAATCTTAAATGATTAGATAAGTCATTCCAATAAAGATTGGACATGTCACTTTATATGTAATGAATATAAAAGTTGAGTTTGAATTTTGAAATAAAATATTTTTTCAAAATATTCTAATTTTTCATGTGGCATTATAAGCTTGTCATAACAACTAACATAAACATATATAAACATTTAAAAAGGATTATTCCAATAAATATAATCTCTCATAAAGGCTGATTTTGATTCAAATTAGTGAAATAAGGATTAATATGTCCCATTCCCTGCTCCAGAACTACACTTCCCAGAAGCCCTGAACTCATGTGATTTACATCTCCCAGGTGCTTCTCATTGAGATGATGATTCACATGACTACTTAAGCTAAGCCTGTGCATGTGCATTGCTTTGTTGCTTAGTACTGTCATACTTTGCATGCATTAACTTAGCCTTTTGTCTTCTGCCTTTCTAAGGTTCTGTATCCAATTATTTGTTTGCCTTTGTCTTGGTAATTGTAGCCTGTATAGCCTCCTAGCCTGTGTGGCTTGTGTAGCTACCTTAGTCTGTGTAGCTACCTTAGCCCTGTTTAGCTTCCGTAATCAGTTTATGTTTCTTTTCATTGTGTGGTTTCCTCTTATGTTTGATTTGTTATTAAATTCATGTTTCTGTAAACCCGCACTCATCTTTCATGATCCGTAACTAGGTCTTACATAATACATGTTTGTCATAAGTTATGTTGGTCTTAGGTAGCCTTATTATAAATCCCATGTTCATGACAATAAATTTTAATGTATGATATAATTTCCTTTCATTTTTGAACAAATTGTAAAGAGCTGTTGTCTTCAAAAGGTAATGATAACAACATAAAGTTTGAATAGGGCCATACCACATTGGAAATTTCCAATAACTTCCAATAACAGACCTAGTAACACATTTCATGGTTTGTCATTGCAGGTAAGAGTTATTAATGTAAAATGAGACTTGTTAGTCACATACAATGTGCATTAGGCCAAGTAAAAAAAAAAAATTGGTGATCATCCTTTTTCACCAAAATTTTGGGTCGGGGGGGAGGTGTTTTTTTTTTTTTTTTTTTGTGTTGTGGCGGCTTTTGGGGTTGTCGGCCAATCAAATGGCTGCGTGTCGTACGGTATTTGCATAAAGTTCTCTTGTGTGTTTATGGGGTCTATTTTGTAATTATTTGGGGTCTTTAAGAGGAGATTTTTGTATGTGTAATGATTGTTAGTTGTAGTCTAGTCTCTATGAGTTATTTTTAGTGTGTTTTAGTTAAGTTACCGTTAATGTGTGTCTTAGTCAGTTATTCTGTCTTATTTATAGAACCGGCCCTCCGTCTGCTTCTCTGTGTGTGAGTCTGCGCGCACGCTGCGATAATAGTTATTATAATATATTACAGTTAGTTAAAATAATCCATTGTATTTTATTTCATTAGATAACAGGGAAATGAAACGAATTTTATTGGCCGACTGCAGTGTTTTTACGATGCTGGCCACTGCAAAAGCCATGATTTGCATCACAAAAACGACCGGCCATTGGTATTGACAGTTAAGTGTACTGATTTGGGTCACGTCATTGGAAGCATGCAAAATTTGAATGATTCTAGGCCAGACTAGGGTGTTTGGCGCGTTTTTTTGTGTTAAAAAAAAAAAAAAAAAAAACGGTCGGGTGCTTTTTAGAGGGTCGGGCGGGGATGATCACCAATTCTTTTTTTTTACTTGGCCTTATGAATGCAATCTTGAACCTTTGAGTCATTAACTGGTGCGTGAGATCTTTCTCAGGAAGCCTACTAGCTACAGTGTAGTATCATGTTTTGGCCAGGCACATCCATCAGTCAACCTGGGAACAACCTTGATAAATTCTCCCTCTTGTCAAATATTTCACATAGCATGAATCCAAATGTCAAATAATGTCTATATGTCATTTTCAGAAATTGATATTAAAATACAAACTGTTAAAATTTTTAATTTTCAATGCATCACAGCAAATGGTCTATTTCATGTGGAAAAAAGGCTCAATTTACAGTCCGTGACCTGATTTTCCTTGCCATAAATTTGGTAGGGCCCTAGTTCAGAAGCTCCACATAAAATGATGTGCAATGTATCTGTAATTCACCTACCAGTACAGTCCTAAAATGATGAGAAGGAGCAGCAGAAGCAGAGCCATAGCAGCACATAATACTGATGTGATGACAATCATAGCAGCGGACCGTCCTGGAAGACCATCATTGATAGTGCCAGGACTGCTTGCTGGGGAAATAGAGATGTCGAGTTAGTTTGCAATATAAAAAATAGCAAGTACTTTCAACCAAATACATGTTGCAGCTTACGTGTGTAAAGAGTAATGTTGTTGGACCACTGGGTTTCTGCAAGAAGAGTCTTGTTAGCTGGATCAACAAGAACATACTTGAATCTGTAAAGACACAACAGATTACTGTCAACAGTTCAATTAAAACTTTCACAGAATAGAAACCCAAGATCTGGGCTAATATTACATTGACTTACTGTATCTGCCTGGAATTATACTGGTTTTAAATGTTAATTTATTCACATTTCTCAAATCAGCTGTCTTAACTAAATGCTAAGAGACTACACTATATGGATAAAAATAATCAAAGAGCTGCTCATTCATTGTTTCAGATATACCTTATTGATCCCTTGCTGGAAATTAGGTAAATTCTTCCAGAATCAAGAGTATCAAGAAAGATTACTCTCCCCTGATCTCTGATGGCTCCTGCGTGGAGATTGCCAAAAGCATCAAATTCCTTGGTGTTCAGCTGGCAGAGAACCACACCTGGTCCCTCATCTGCTACCTCCCATCCTCACCACCTTTTACAGAGGATCCTGAGCAGCTGCATTACTGCCTGGTTTGGGAATTGCTCTGCATCTGACTGCCAAACTCTCCAACGTATGGTGAGGATGGCTGAGAAGATCATTGCAGTCTCTCTTCCATCTTTGACAGACATTTACAACAAGCACTGCATCCAGAAAGCTCTCAGCATTGTGGAGGACTCATCACATCTATCACATGGTCTCTTCACACTGCTGCCTTCTGGTAGAAGATACCGCAGCATTCAGACCCTCACTGCTAGACTGTCCAACAGTTTCATCTCTCAGGTTGTCAGACTTTTTAAAATAATTATAAAACTGCTGCTATAAACTCTGCTAAACATCACTCAGTGCCACATACTGACCAACATCACATTTGTCCTTCGTCCTGTAATGTGTCTTAGTGTAGTTAGACAAACGGTGGTTTGTATGTATCAGGGCTTGTAGTAATTATATGTTTTGTATGTATCATTGTTTTGTTTCATTATGTACTGTACTGTATAGCTGAAATGACAATAAAAAACCTCTTGAACTTGAACTATTAAAGAGTTTATCCTGCTTTTGTTGGAAATCTGTTCAGGGAAGGTTTTTACCAGATTTTGGAGCTTTGCCGTGAGGATTTGATTGCATTCAGCCACAAGAGGAATAGTGAGGACAAGATATTGGGTGACCTCACTCATCCCCAACTCATCCCAGAAGTACTGGATGGAGCAGAGAACCCAGTTTCACAGCTTCACAGCTCGATGCTGGGAGGCTTTATACCCCTCTAGCCCACACCTGGCATTAGATATGGAGCCATTAGTTCATGTTTATCTGCTCCAGGGTCCAATTCTTATACTTCTCTACAGAGACTAGACAAGCTGTGTGTGTACTTAAAGTAGCTAAATGCATTCATAAGATGAGGTGTCCACAAACGTCTGGATATATATGTTACCTTGCAATTGACCCTGTAGGTAAAACTCCATCGCAGTTGGTGGTGGAACAAAGGCCAGCCGCTCCAACTATGAAGTAGCTGACAGTAGCAGAGGTTGCACAGGAGACATCTTTCTGAACACCAGTTTTTGTCAGAAAGTAATTCTTAGCACTGCTGCCATTGAAAGCTGATGGGTATGGGGAAAGGCTGAGAAGATTGGGGTTGGTTTTGTCCACCTCAAAATTGCTGACCCCTGTAAAAGAGGGTATTATGGAATCAATTATTAGACATCAAAGGAATATTCAAGTAAAATATGGATAACATTACATGTGCATGCTAGAATTAATTGCAATACAGAGTGTCTAAAAAATAAGAAAACATCAATATAAAACTAAAACAGTTTGGCAAATGCTCATGTCACCATCAGGTTTGGCCATCTTGAATGTCACCCTCTTGGATTCAACTTTAGTTTGACAAATGGGATGGGAGGTGTATGACATAAAATATGTATGTACGAGTTCCACCAGAAAACAGTGGTGTACTTCAAGTCAATGTAGATCATTTAGAAGTGGGGATCCTGAAGTTTCCTTTAACAGTGTTGACTGCCCGGCGGTGATGTATCGGCAGCAGTACAAAAAGAGGTGGTGGCTTGACTTCACTTGGATTGGAGGTCTGTGTTAGTTTGCACCCTCCAAGAGTCAAGAACATTACAAGTGATAGGGAGAGTCAACGACTGGACGTGTCAATGGCCTACCAACACATTGGGGAGAAAATCAGGTAAAAAAAACAGAAAATGGACCATAAAGGCTATGGAATATGTTGGATGCTGTCTACAATGAATAAGGTTGCATTGACATGAAGCACACCACTGTTTTTCTGGTGTTTTTCTCTACCAGTTTGATATGTCCCACACCTACATTTCCATCTGTCAAACTGAAGTTGAATCCAAGATGGCGTCATTGTAGATGGCTGCCCTGATGGAGACATGGTTTGCAAATTGGATCACCATCTGATAAACCATTTCATATGGGCATTTCTCGTAAGCTTTTGGCTATTATCCATTGCATTGGTGTTTAAATGGTTAGTGTGACAGTGGATCATTTTATTTAGCACTGCATGGTCGTTATAGTCACCTGAGCCCTCTGCAGGCACCAGCCATATTTCACACTTGTCTGAGGTGCAGGTCAAATTTGTGAGGTTATCGAAGCAACACATTGGCTGCTGAAGAATCGCGGTGTTGGTGGTGATATTTGCTGTCAAGTTCGGCACAACATTTGGTGTACAACGAACTGTTGTGACTGTTGAAAAAAAAAAGAAAAGTTAAGCAGTTGTTTATGGCTTTGTCTTTGTGACCCTATTGCTCATCACTGAAGTTTTACATGGTTAGGCCTTAGAAGACATTGCTAACACCAACAACAAAAGCAACACATGTACAGTAAATCATATTTCTCATTTGTATCTCACTGAAACAAACACTAGATTCTGTAGAAAGTATCCATTCTGAACTTTCAATCAATCCATGTTAGTGTTATTAACCTTCTAAAGTCTGAACCATCAAGTGAGCATGTATATTTGACCTTCTGACCAGTTATGAAAAAGAAAACTAACACATTGCATATATATGTTTTGTTTTTTATCACATTTGATACATGGGCGGCACGGTGGCTTAGTGGTTAGCACGTTCGCCTCTCGGGTTCGAGTCCTCATCTGAGCAGTTTCCATGTTCTCCCCCGTGTCTGCATGGGTTTCCTCTCACAGTCCAAAAACATGGAGATCAGGTGTATTGGGTACTCTGTGTGTGTGTGTGCACCCAGCGATGGTCCTGGGCTTAGTTGAATAGTGTAATGCCCTGCCCTGTGCCCAGTGAGGGTGTAGGGGATTAACCATGACCCTGATAAGGATTAAGTGGGCGTGATAATGGATGGATGGATATTTATATTACATATATACAGCGCCCTCCATAATTATTGGCACCCCTGGTTAAGAAGTGTTCTTTGGCTTCTAATAAATGTTTTTTTTTTTTTTTTATATAGGACAGCAATGCAAAAAAAGAGCAAAATCTCAGCTTTACTTTAAGTGCCTTTATTTGGTGGGAAAAAAATCACACATTAAGAAATAAATCTTTTGAATGAAATCATGTGTGCCACAATTATTGGCACCCCTGGTGTTAGTACTTTGTAGAACCTCCTTTTGCCAACAAGACAGCACTTAATCTTCTCCTATAACTCTTCACAAGATGGGAGAATACAGAAAGAGGGATCTTCGACCATTCCCCTTAGCACAACCTCTCTAAATCATCCAGAGTCCTGGGTCTTCACCTATGCACTCTCCTCTTCAGTTCGCCACACAGCTTTTCTATTGGGTTGAGGTCTGGGGACTGAGGTGGCCATGAGAGGAGCTTGAATTTGTGCCTTGTGAACCATTTTGAGTAGATTTGGCCACATGTTTAAGGTCATTATCTTGCTGAAAGACCCAGTGATGACCCATCTTCAGCTTTTGGGCAGAGGCCACCAGATTCTGATTCAAAATGTCCTGATATTTCAAAGAGTTCATGATCCGAATGTATCCTTACAAGGTTCCCAGGTCCTTTGGAGTAGAAACAGGCCCACAGCATCACTGATCCTCCCCCATACTTAACAGTGGGCATGAGGTGTTTTTCTGTGTACTCATCCTTAGTGTTGCGCTTACAGTGTTTGTTGCCAAAAAAGCTCTATTTTGGTCTCATCTGACCAAAGCACGTGGTTCCATTTAAAATCCCAGTACCGCTTGGCAAACTCCACCAGTTTACGCTCATGAATATAACTCAGAAAAGCTTTCTCCATGCATGCCTCCCAAACAGCTTGTTGGCATGTACCTGATGTGGCCTGATGGCTGTTTGGGAGACCTCGTAACCCCAAGATGCTACCATTTGATTCAATTCTCTTACAGTGAGCTTTGGAGAACTTTTTACTTCTCTTACCATCCTTCTCACTGTGTGTGGTGGCAAGATACACTTGCGTCCTCTTCCAGGCTTGTTTATCACAGTTCCAGATGTTTTGAACGTTTTGATGATTGCTCTGACTGTAGATAAGGGCATCTGCAGGTGAGTGGCTATTTTCTTGTAGCCATTGCTTGATTTATGAAGGTCAACACACATCTGCTTTACTTGAATAGTGTGTTCTCTTGTCTTTCCCATGTTTAAGAGTGAGTAAGAGAAATAGGCCTTTGTGTGATACCATATTTATACCCCAGGGAAACAGGAAATTATTAATTACTAATTAAAGGTTCCTAGATACTTTGATCCACTTTATAAACTACAGTAGAAATGACAAAAATGGTTCAAATACATTTATTTCCAAGAAATTAATTAATTAAGGGTGTCAATAATTGTGGAACAGGTCATTTTATGGGAAATAATTATTTCTTACTCAGGATTTTTTCTTTCTTTATTTTAATTTGAGTTGAAGGTTGCTTTTTATTAAACTTTTTCAGAGTGAGATTATTCTTCTGCAATAAAAATGTATTTATTTTAAGGCTTTTAACAGATTTTAACTAGGGGTGCCAATAATTACAGAGGGCACTGTATTATATGTGTGTGTGTGTGTGTGTGTGTGTGTGTGTGTGCGTGCGTGCGTGCATGCGTGCATGTGCGTGTGTGTGTTAATTTAGCATTTGATTAACAGTGATGATAAAGAGACTTTGTATCATATAGACATATTACACAATATGAACTTAACTGTGTGGACTTTTTGATTATGATTTTGATATTTTCTCATACCCGTTATGTTTAATTGTACTGCTCAGGTATATATAATTTGGAATGTTTTACTGCAAAAGTGCATCAATTTGTTAACCATATTCAGTGGAAAATCAGTTATCATCTGCCCTGGTTATCCTACAATTCGGTAATGTTCAGGGAAATTTTGTCCCAGTTTTCGTTCATCTGCCAGGTTGTCTATACCATGTCCATGACTCACTGCTAATGTCATGAACACAAAGCATCCACCCATGCGTTCATTGTTCATTCTGGCTTTGTTTCTCGTTACTTGTCTGGTTTTGTTTCTCGTTGTTAAGGCTCAAAACAAACTACACACATCACAATAAAGTGATGGCATGCACCACTGACGATGTGAAAACAAATAGCAGCTGAGAACCATGAGAAAGGGTATACAAAACAAAGGCTGCCGGCTGGACCACACTGGCACTCTCTAAAACAGAGCGTAAACCTGTAAGAGTGATGTTAAAATGTTCATTTATCCATTTCATTAGTCTTTTGTGTGTATTTCTCATTGTGTTCTGTATGTACAACTACGGTTATTCTATAAAAATGTATGTTTGTTCATATTTTGGAGTGTCTGAAACAGATTAATTGGATTTACATTATTTCTTATGTTAAATATTGCTTCAGTTATCGTTTGTTTCTGTTATCATCAGACACTTTAGAACACATTAATTATGAAAACTGAGGTTCCACTTTTTATGACTTGTGGCAACCGTATCTGGCTCACTTCTGGGTAGTCATTCCTCAAGGCTTGTGGCCAGATCTGTAAGATGTAAATGTGTGATTATGTGGTTAAACTACTATAATTAAGTTTCTAAAGTAACTTTCCATCTTTAATCATGTAATTGTGTAATTACATTTGCAAAATGCACAGGGAACTTTTTTGGGTTAAATACTGTGGTTGTCACGTTCCACCTGTTTCATTTACACCTGCTCATTGCGCAATGAGAACATAAGGATGTGAACCACTGTGAGGCTTCAGAACACAAGTCCAGTCTTGCCTGTAAGTTTCTTTCAGTGTACAATTATAACGGCTTCTCCCTGAGTGAGCGTGACTAGTGAGCAGAGTTTGGCAGATTGCTTGTCACTCCATGTTATAGTCACATCATACTGACAGTCAGCTCACGATTCTCAGCTGATCTGTTGCCTTCACATAGCAGGTGTCCTGTTTTTAATGAAAATTGCTTGTTTAATAGGATGTCGTGGGACTTTGTGATGAAGAGAAGACTAAATTAGCTGGCGCTCTGCCAGTCTGAGGTCTTTCTCTCACAGTATTCCAACAGGTGTGTGAATAAATTACGACAAACCAGAACAGAGCCTGTGCATGTTAAGTGATGACTAAGGACCACAAACTAACTTGGGGATCTCTTTTCCTGTAAGAAAACATCATTTTGAATATGCAACAACATATGTATATGCACCAGTCAGGCATAACATTATGACCACCTCCTTGTACCTACACTCATTGTCCGTTTTAGCTCAGGTGCACTTTGTAGTTCTACAGTTACAGGCTGTAGTCCGTCTGTTTCTCTGTACACATTGTTCACCCTTTTGTGCAATGGTCAGGACTCCCACAGAGCAGGCATTATTAGGGTGGTGAATTATTCTCAGCACGGCTGTGACACTGATGTGGTGGTGGTGTGTTAAGAGTGTGTTGCACAGGTATGAGTGGAGTTTTTAAACACCTCACTGTCACTACTGGAGTGCACCAACCAAAACTATCCAGAAAATAGCATCACTGGTGAAGGACTAGAGGAATAACACAAACTGAGCAAAAGCAGATGAGCTGCTGTCTCTGCAAGGTGGACCAACCAGGTGGACAATGAGTGTAGAGGAGGTGGTCTTAATGTTATGGCTTTTAATGACCTCAACTAACAGAACACTTTACTATGAAAAACATGGCTGATGAAAAGGCCTCTTGGTTCCCTGTTTAAACCTTAATTGAAACCTTTCACATAATGACCCAAAAGTGGTACAAATGACCTGTTTAGACTAAATAATAATAATAATAATAATAATAATAATAATAATAATAATAATAATTTATTATTATTATTATTATTATTATTAGTAGTAGTAGTAGTAGTAGTAGTAGTAATAGTAGTAGTAGTAGTATAGTAATGCTAATAGTAATAGAAAAGCATGTAAATTCACAAAATAAAACGAATTGCTGTTAAAATGTTCAGAAATTATATTCTTTGCATTGTTTAGTTCAATGCTAACTCAAACACTTGACTTAATAGACTAAAAGACATGAAATAAATTGAAATATATAGAAAATGCTACTTACTCTGTGCATATATCCCAACAGGCAGCATACACACAAAGCAGAAGACTAAGTAGGCCTCCATTCTGGACTCCAGTAGCCAGGGCACAGTATGTTCCTCTCATAAAGCACAATGTGGATGAAACCTGTCAGGTTTTTCCACTTAAAAGCGTCCCAGACAAATAGTCATCCCACCCCTTATAGAGGAAAATACAACAGTTGAAGGGAGTGGAGTTCAACCAGTGTGTGTACCAGGGAGGTGCTCCTGACACATCAAATCAAACACTGACTTTAGTCATTGGGGTGTTCCCAGATTATTGATTTTTTAACCTCCAATCATATTACAAAAAACTTTTAACACTCAATGTCTACATCATCCAGGCAGAACTAGTTTGGCACCACATGAACAAGACATTTGACACCAGAGTGGAAAATAAGCTCAACAAATAACAACCTTCCAGTTACAGTGCTAGTAGTTCTACAATTACAGACTGTAGTCCGTCTGTTTCTCTCTATACTTTCACACTGTTCAATGGTCAGGACCACCACAAAGCAACTATCATTTGTGATGAATCATTCTCAGCACTGTGACACTGATGTGGTGGTGGTGTGTTAGTGTGTAAGCAGACTTCTCATTTTACACACTGTCCACTCTATTAGACATACTTACATTGTTGGTCCACCTTGTAGATGTAAAGTCAGAGACAGGAGCTCAGCACACTTTGTGTGGGTCCTCTAGTCTTTCACTGGTGCTCACATGATGCTGTTGACTGGATCGTTTTGGTTGGTGGACTGTGCAGTGAAAATATAATGTGAAATAATGAGAAATGTTAACTTAAAAAAAGTATATTTTTATTCATTACATGCACAGTCTTTCAAGCCTTTTTTCTTGTAATGTTGATCAGTGACTCACAGCTCATGAAAATCAGAAATCCTCAATGTATTAGAATATTTTATAAATGACTATTCTAAATGACTACATCACACAATCAAAACAAAAAAGGCTTGAAATATGTCAAAAATTATCGGCCCAAAAGCTACCTTCAGTTGCTGAGGTACGGCAATGCCTCTGCTTTTGGTCACGCAACCACCATTACTGCATCTCCCACAGGTGGTAAGCCCATGTGAGAGTCAATCCATGTAGCTCTCTTGGGCTGAGCCCAGCCAGCCCCCATGGGTAAGGGTCCAGCCACCAGGCACTCACCAAGGAGCCCTACCACCAGGCTGGGGCCCTGGTGATCTTAGGCAAATGTGGTCTTGTTAGTTTTCTTCTGCATGAAGGTCTTTTTTGACCACTTTTTGTTTAGCTTGTCACCAAGGACCAATTTGTTTTGGGAGATCCTACCAGGGGCTATTGCCCCAACATCATAGCTCCTCATACAGGCCTGCAAAATCCTCCACCATGATAAGGTAAAAAGAAATTAACTTTTTTTTTTTTTAACAATATTTTAAGTATTGGAGATGCACTAGTACAAGGTATGTGTACCTAATGAAGTGACAAGTGAGTGTACATTAAGTATATAAGGAAAATAAAGGTAAATAAATGATAAATTAAAAAGACAAGAAACTATTAGTGGAAAACTTAAAAAAATACAAGGACTAAAAGAAGCATTAGAGACTACATTTCTAAGAATCTGGACATATTTTTAACTAAAATATGCATTTTTGTACTTTTAGCCTTAATTTTTTTAGAAACTTGAAACTGAAGTAACCAACTAAGTCACTTCTAGAAAAAGATAAGATGGAAAAATATTCTTAAACTTACAAACATGGATGGATGGATGGATGGATGGATTGGGTGATGAATGGATGGTGAATGCATTGATGGATGAAAGAATGAACAGATGGATAGATGGATGAAAGGATGGATGGATGGTTGGATGGATGGATGATAGATGGACAGATGAATGAATGGATAGATGGATGAATGGATAGACGAATGAATAGATGGAAGGATGGATGAATAATTTAATGGATGGATTGATTGATTAAAGGATGGATGAATAGATTGACTGAAGGATGGATCGTTTAATTAATGGTTGGATGGATGGGTAAAATGTTTAGAGCTGGTCTGATTAATCAATCGTGTAGTCTCAAAAACAAAAGTGTGGGCTAGTTTTAACCCACACATAGTAATAATTCACCAACGTTTTTAATGTCTTTCATAAGGTCTACTGTAATCAAAAATGCATTCACAAGGATTCTATATATAGACACTGTATATAAAATACACTTTTGTAACCAAAACATGTTATGTTTACATTATACACAAGACATTGTTCAAATATGACTGTAAACCACTGCCAAGTAAACAAATAAACAAAAAAAAAAACAAAAAAAACAACACAGGGCACCATTCATCCTAAAATAATATTTTTTACCTGAATTTTACCTCCTTATTTATATCTCTTGCTCTTGTTCTGCATATTTACCTGTCGGATCAGGCTCAGATTCAAAAGTATTGGCTTTTAAATGGGCTCGGCAAAAACCAGTTCAACCAGGACCTGCTTAGACAAGCAACAGGTGTCTGATGACTCAGATCTGGATAACTCAGATCAGCTTAGCTGTAATTAATGATATGAAAATGGATTGGGCTGGACAAACATCTTCAATAGTCAAACCTTAATGGGATGATTCATAGAAATCATATATACACAATTTTCCACTTTTCCCTGATATAGTCATTCGGCAAAACATGGCTGGAGACCAAATGCTGCTTTAGTTTAGCGCTGGAGCTAACAATGCTAACAAACACTGGAGCTCATCTAAATAGACTAGTTTTTTTTAAAAACCTTCTCTCAACCCCTTCATCCAGATATTTATTAAGATCTCATTAAACAGTTGCCATGGTATGACTTATTGTGAACTGTAAAATTGAATAAAATTTCGCCACTACAGGAAGCAATATTAGCATACCATCAGCATGCAGTTTTGTTCATTAGCTCACAGCAAGTCATGGTGTATCTTGGAAACAATACAAGATACAGGCTGAGGGACATATTCATAACAGGACTATTTAGGTGGCAAAAATGTACATGTACACAGTACAGTGTACATGTACCACAGGCTGATGTCCTCCATGCCACACCACTGATGCAGTAATTCATGCAAAAGCAGTATTAAAATAATTTTTGAATTGGTCTTATATACAATTCTAATTTTTTGAGATACAGTACTGACTTTTGGCTTTTCACTGATTATAGACCAGGGGTGTCAAATTCCAGTCCTAGCGGGCCGGATTCCTGCAGGGTTTGATGATCTTCTTGATCAAACACATCTGATTCAGCGCAGCAGGTAATGAGCAGGTTTAATTGTATTGTCAGAGCAGAGAAATCACCAAACTCTGCAGGAATCCTGCCCTCCAGGACTGGAGTTTGACACCCCTGCGATAGACCATAATCATCAACATTAAAAGACAAACACTTGAAATAGAAACACTGTGTGTAATGAAACTATACAAGTTTCACTTTTTTAAATGAATTACTAACATACATGTTTCAATATTTGAATGTTTTGAGATGCACCTATACATTCTTATACAAATATCTATTATCAGTTTGTCTATTCTAATTGCTGGCTGATATATTTAAGTATGTGCCATAATATTTATATAAGTTGGCTGCTGCTATTGTATTTAGATTAGATCATTTTTACAGACAAGTCATCAAAAACACTCGTCTATTCAATTAGAGGCATGAATGAATTAGCATCGCAAAATGTACATTTTTATAAACACAATTCTTACAGATGTGTCTAACACATGCAAAACTTTCACAAATAATTTCTCTTACAATTCCCACGCAGGAATGAAACCAGCAAACTGTGGAATGTTCAGAACAAGACCACTACAGACACTCCTTTACTTCCTCTGGCCATTCATTTAACAAATGAAAATTCTTTGTAGATTAAGCGAGTTTCACCCCTTTAAGATCCACAGATTTCTCATGACAGCACCGTAGAAAAGTCTCAAATTCTCCTCCAGGGAACAAATCACATTATATTCTTCAAAGGTGTCTGGATACAATTAATTCTATTCATGACAAGCAATCAAACAGTCATTTTTAATCTACTTTGAAGTAGGAGAATACAAAGAACATTTTTCTCCAGGAATATTTATCTTCTAGAGAATGTCTGTTTATACCTTTAAACATGTCAGGTATGAAGCATTTTCATGATGTGCTACAACAGATTCTTGCTTTAGTAACAGGTCAAGCTGAACAAAAATAAGTGATCAAGTTTAAAAGCAGTATTAACATGTTCACAAGTTTAAGCTCATTTTGAGGTTCTTTATTAAAAAAATTACTATGTACAGTTAAAGAAAGGCCTATTTATCAAGCCTTATTTCTAAGGATTGTGTATCTTGCATGACTCAAAATACCAATATGTTATGAATGTGACCAGGTCAGACACAGTTAAGGTGTTCCATTAGAAAAAGTCTATGTATTCCAGGTAAAATGCATTTGAAAATCTTTTCGCTGGCTCGGACTTCAGGCGATTTCAAAATCCTGGTGACACATTAACTCCTCAAAAGGTCACCTCCGCCCCATGACAAAGCTGGGCACCTCTGCATCATCCTCTGCTTCTCGCTCCTCAGGTTCCTCATTACTCTCTGAAGACTCCTCCTCATCTGAAGAACAAAGGCAGAGTTATTACTTCTTGTGTCAAGCTAGGCTAATGAGAGCAAAACGTGATCTGTGAATAGACAAACAAAGACATGACAATAAACCAAATGTCATACCTGATTCCTTGTTGCTTTCAATTTTGGCTTTCTTGGCCATCTGCTTCTTCAGTTTGAGCTTTTCCCTAAAGACATCAAAGAATGCTTCAATCAACAGACCATCGGTTACTTTCTGCAAATTAAATATTAAATTATTGGGACACCTGCTTATTCATTATCTCTTTAGAAATCAAGGGTATTAAAAAGAGTTTATCCTGCTTTTGTTGCAGTAACTGTCTCTACTGGGCAGGAAAGGCTTTCTGTTAGACTTTGGAGCATTGCTGTGAGGATTTGATTGCACTCAGCAATAACATTCCTGAGGTCAGAATGTTGGATGACCACCACCTCCTCCTAAAAGTACTGGATGGAGCAACATCCTTCCAGAAAACAACACTTCACAGCTCAATGCTGGGGGGCTTTATACCACTCTAGCCCACGTCTTGCATTAGGCATAGTGCCAAAAGGTTCATGTTTACCTACTGCAGAGTCCTATTCTTATACTTCTCTACAGGGACTAGACAAGCTGTGTGTGCATTTGTGCACACATCTATATCAGCAATGAGTACAAATTAATTAAATCTTTAGAAAGCACCCCTCCACAAACATTTGGACATCTTTTAAAATCTATTCAGGCATACTCTTTTAAGAACTTCACAGAACAAAACCATTAAATGGCAGAACTGAAGTGTTTACCTCTTCTTCCTGCGTTTGGCAGTCCTCTCCACAGCAGCTATTTGATTCTCCTTCACTTTATTCAGATAATCTTCATCCATCTTTTGCTGAAATAGGTCAGCAACATAATTGTAAGTTCTGCAGCAGCAGGCTCAAGAAATACGCATCTAAACAAAAACTACCTATTTATATTTATACCTTTATATTGGCATTAGAGTCCATACCCTGAATTTTGATTGCATTTACTCCCCTTCAAAACTCACTTTTCTGTACATAAACTATTAGTCATAATTCATTTTTAAATGACTATTGTTCAATCTCTTTTTATTATTAATAATTAAACAGGCTGCTTATGATTCTGTACCTTTAGCACACATACACACACACAATCAGTCCAGTCCACAAATCATTACAACAATGGCTGATGCTGAACTAAAAAAGCCTGAAAAGGGAGGAAATGTAAATGCATTGTTTTATTCATGACATGGCGACAACTGTGATTTTTGTGGTTTCCTTTCCATATTTGCCTCATATGGACTGAGTAGCAAACAGTATGTTTCAAAATTTGAACAAAATTGTACGTGCTACATCAAATGTCTGTGCATGATACAGTTCCTTTAAAATACTGAAAATGCATAAACAATTAGTGTAACCCATAAAAAATAACAATCACAATCAATCTGAAATCACAAAAAACACCTATTCAGTCAGTGTCACCCACTGTTGTAATAAGGGTGGACCGGACTGATTATGAAATTAAATACAATACAAGGCAGCCAATCAGAACAGAGCTCATTTACATATATTTGTTAAAGGCACAGAAGCAACTCTGTTTAATAATAAGGAAAGAAAAGATGACCTGTAGTCCAACATGAACCAAGATGCAGGGATGTTCTCTATGTTTTCATTCAATTAAAACGAGTGTTTATGAACAACTGTTCCCTTGTCTTATATTCTGTTAATACTGCTCTTCAAGAGAGTTGTGTCATGATGTAAAATACTGAAAGTCTTCATGCTAGCATGGTTATAGGGGTGAAACGATTCTTCGAGTAATCATTTATTTAATTATAAAGCTCAAAGCACAATATTTCACTACTTTTAATGAGGTACAATGTGCTTGTCACCCACGCAAAAGAAGAAGAAGCATGCCTAGGCTCTGGCTATGGGGCTACAGGCCCGGGTCTTTTCTCATACAAAATTCTATTTATTTCAGACATCCCAAGTTTCCCGGAAATTCCGGAAGTCTCTCACATATAATATGCTATACATAGCGGCTTCCTGATGCACTGCAAGTTAGATAAAATCTCACAGAATCTAGAATGAGCGACCAAGAGCCACACAGGCGTGTGTGACAGAGGGAGAGGGAGTGATTTCAGCATTGAACATAGCGGGCTAAATGATCGTAAAAGGCATGTTGAGGTGAGTTTATGTGACATATATATTAGCTTCTCAATTAGCTGCCAGGTATGTGCTGATGGCCAACATGAAAAGAGCAAACTGCTTTGACTGTGCATTGTCCTGTATCAAACAGTAAAGTCCTGTTTTCATATCCTTTGGTGTACAGGCCATTAGAAAGAGGGCAAGACCACTTTCTAACTCTGGATGTGCCAGAAACTTCAATGTTCTTTTCAGAGCTTGAAGTTCCCAGGAGCCAGACCTAATTTCAGGCATATATAGAATGGTTTTAAATTAATATATTAATTAATTTGTTACATTTAAATTATTTTGTACAGAAATAATTTAAGAAATAAAACTTATCTAAAAAGGAAACCCATTGGCAGTTAATTATAAAGTAAAATGTCTTATTTTCTCTTGTGTATTTATAATGGCTCTTTAACCAAGCAAAAATACGTTTTATCTGATTACTGAATTGATCAAAGGAATTTTCAGTAGAATACTCGATTACTAAAATATTCAATAGCTGCAGCTCTACATGGCTAAGTTACCTTTTCTGACATCCGGTCCAGGAAATCCTGTCTCTGATACTCACGCCGCCTCAGATGTCTGTACACATGGAACTCCCCACTGCCTGCTCCAGCACTGGAGCCTGGAAAGACACAGCATTTGATACAATCAGATATACATATCATATTAGAATATTATGACCACCTCTGGTTTGGATTTGGCCTGGAATGTCACAGACGCCACGTGAATAAGTGAGGACAACTGTCAGTTGTAGCAGAGTGCAAAACAATCATCATGGCCAAAGGTCGTGATTTGACTGATGTCCAAAAGAGCACGACATCTGTGACGTCCCGGACAAATTAATTAACATCATTTTACACTTTATGACACAATAAGTTGGTCTGTCAAGATCACCCACTCGTCTTTCTGAATGCCTGTCTATCCATCTGTTTATCCAACTGTCTCCCTATCCATCCATCTGTCTATCCATCTGCCTGTCCATCTATTTGACTGTCTGTCTATCCGTCTATCCATCTATTTGACTGTCCTGTTTTCTATCTATCCACCTCTCTATTGCTCCCCGTCTCTGTCCCTCTATTGCTCCCCGTCTCTGTCCCTCTATTGCTCCCCGTCTCTGTCATCCTCTCCCACAGACAGGACTGTGTTTACTGTGTTGTAGTAAACTCACCCATAACATCTCGTACAAACTCTGGAGGCGCTCTTGGGTTCCACTCTTTAGGTCGGTCAGGAATGGGTGCAGGTCTGTCCTATAAAACAGTGTATTTATGTACACAGGTGTGTTAGACAGCTGCCATTTCTGCCCAAACATCAACACTACGGTCAGTGCTAAGCTAACTAGCTCAAGTTAACTAGTTAACACATAAACAGCGCTCTGAAGGCCTCACCGGATTTCTCATTAACCTCTCCAACTTCAGACGCTGCTCCTCTGCGGGACTTTTGGCGATTATTAAAGGCTGGGGCTCCTTTCCTCCAGATTTCCCAGCTTTAGCTTCCTTCTGTGGGACCGCCATGTTTCTCTTTCAGTTGATGCTCTTCTTCTGTGGGCGGATATTTCAGGACATTAGACTCCCTGCTGCCCCCTACTGCTCCACCTACGACCTGCGCTCTGTATTTCAGATGTGAATGTATTTCTAATGGACATTCACTTTACAATAAAGCACTTTAATGGCCACTTTATAGAAACATCTACCCTGTACAGTCTTATTACAGGTTAAATGACATATTAATACTGATCAGTCAACAGTATCAGATAAAATCTGATAAACACTTTTAAAATAATCAGTGCCTATGTATTTTAAGTATGCATGTGCTAAACATGCACAAAATATCATTATATAAAATATTTTGGGGAAATTAGGTTCCTGGTTCATTCTCTCTCTCTTCTGAGGTGACAGAAATATCACTCTGTCAGAGAAGCAGCAGCTAATCACTGACCTGCTGACACAAGATAATTGCATAGCAACAGAAATTTAGCCAATCAGCATCCTCCAGTCTATTGTCTAAAGGGCTTCTTTTACCACCACAGCAGAGTCAGTCAGTGGTTTCAGGAACATCTGACATTATTGGCATGTAATGCCTGTCTCTAGACATGTCTAATGAATGTATTTCTAATGGACATTCACTTTACTATAAAGCACTTTAATGGCCACTTTATAGAAACATCTACCCTGTACAGTCTTATTACAGGTTAATGTCTGAATAGTGTTTTTGCTCATTTTATAGTAAATGTTTCAGATCCAGACTCAGTTGGTAATCTAATACATACTAATCTTAACATATTTACATGTAATGACAATTTTCATTATTATTTAATAGCAATTAAATTGTTAGTGACTTTTTCACGGAGCTCCAGTATCCAGCAGTATGTTAAATAATATTGGGATGGTTGTGGAAACTGACTGAACATGGCCACCAGTGCTAAGATGTCACTTTACATCTAATGAATATAAAATATAAGTTTATATGAAATCAATCATGAACACCAACCCAGTACTTCCACTCGCTGATCACTTTATGATGTCCACCTACCATATAAGTCCACTTTGTAGGTGTATAATTAGAGACTTTAGCCCATCTGTAACTCATTGACAACTGGTTAGTTTCTGTCTCGATATGATTTGATTCATATTGTATGTTAATGTTGGCTTGTTTGTCTTTGGTGTATCAGGCTAAGAGAGGTTTGTTATTTTGGTTTTCTACATGTCAATGTCACTGCTAGTGTCTAACTAACCCAAATACATCCAGTCAAGAATAGGGCTGTAATGAGAAACTGACCATTGATGAAAAGCTAACAGATGGCTAACACAAATTTGGCATCAACAGATGGGCAACAGTGTCTAATGAGGTGCACCTACAGAGTAAATACTTCCAATGAAGTGCCTGGTAATTGTATAGCGCACTATTTGGGTATAGCTGTTCTAATTTTATAAGCTACAGTTTAATGTGGAGTAGGGAGCCATCTGAGATTCTACCCTCAAGTGGCCCTGTTTTTTTTTAGCCATGGTAGACCGACCCATGTGGCACAATCAGCAACTTTGTTTGAAAAGTAGGTCTGTATATTCTGGACATTAGCAAGAAAGTTAATCAGGTCAATACACAGCTGTGTATGTCCATAATGCTGTCTCATCTGTACACTTGGTCACCAGTTGCTTGAAAAACCCATATTATTACATTTTTACAGGAATATCCCAACATATCAATCTACAGCATCTGTACCAATTACCTTCAACACATTTCCACACTCCAGGCATTGTTAGCTTATGGGCCAATGGGCAATTGCAAAATTCTGTGAACAAGTTATTGATTACTGCTGTTTTATTCATTTTTATAACTCATAGTGCTGTATCCTGAACCATATTGACTAGCCATTGAGACGTCAGTTAAGATCTGGATGCAATTTAAGCAGGTTGAGTGATACATTTTGATGGAAACGTAATCAAATGCCATTGTACCAAGACAACATGACAAGCAAATGCACTGAATCTTAGCAGGTCTGGTTCTGGTTAATACAGTGGAACCTTGGTTTTTGTCATTAATCTGTTCTAAAGTGTCTGATGACTACTGAATCAATATTTCTCATTAAAAAATCATGTAAACCCAATTAATCTGTTCCAGACACTCCAAAATATGAACAAAAATATATTTTATGTAAAATAACTATAGTTTTACATACAGAACACAATGAGAAATAAATACAAAAGACTAATGAAATGGATAAATGAACATTTAACATCACTCTTACAGGTTTACGCTCTGTTTTAGAGTGTGCTGGTGTGGTCTAGCTGGCAGATTTTATTTTGTACACTCATTAACAGCCATTAGGCTATTTGTTTTCACACCTGTTTTCAAGCTGTAGTGCTGTGGTTGAGGTCACTCTAAGGTCTGTCCCAAATGTCCAGAAATGTAACTATAAGTAAGGAAATTTAGGTGACCATTGACTTCTAGTGTCAGTTAGCAATGATAGCTTCACAGTCCTGAGCTAAAGAAGCAAAATTTGGATGTGTGCTTTGTGTGGATCCCAATGCCCCCAGTGTACTAACAAGGACACTATAATCTTTTACAATGAGGCTATTTAGGTGACTATTGACTTCTAGCATTTGTTAGCAATGTTACCTTTGCAACTGCTAGGTCCTAAACTAATGAAGTCCAAACATGTCTTACAGCATACACTACAGCCTCATATCCTGACACAGGATGGAGTCAGTTCTTTTCTAGACTGTACATTATCTTTTACATCCATCACCTGTGAAAGACCCACACTTGGCCATATAATGTCTTATGTTTTGGCTTACATTCCACACATATGGTGTAATCCTTTCTGTGTGAATGAAGCAAACCAGAGGCCGTCGCCCCAGGTGACAATATATTTTTCTCTCTCTCTCTTTTTTTTAGCCCTTTCTGTCCGTCTTTTCTTCCCCTTTTCTCTGGCAAGCCTCATAGGAAAAAGGAATGCAGCGCCTAAGTGAGAAGCATTGAAATGCCTGTCACACAGAGTCAACCATTAACACAAGAGAGAAGCTCCCTTGTGTTAACTTGTCAAGCACTGCCGTGGAACGCAATGCTGTACAAGAGGGCCATGTACCCCTAAGACCCCGAATAAACTAAGCAGGCATATATTTCAAAGCACACACAGACTGTACGCAAAGTCACTGCACAAGCACAAAAACATCTACACCAAATGTATACAGTTTACAACTTGTCTCAAAGTGTAGCTAGGTTTACTTTATCAGTGGCGCTAGGCTATTGTAGCCTCTAGCTTTTAGCTTCTCAGTACTTAGATCCACCAAAAACCTTCACCACAAACCAAAAATGACTGTTTTGAGCCACTCAGAAATCTAATTGGTCTAGATGGAATTGGTCTACTTGGTTTTTAGAAGAAAAAGAAACTTGACTGGATGGTAAAAGTGAGGCTTATTAAAGGATTGTGATTATATATTTGAGGCATTTAGCAGACACTTTTATCCAAAGCAACTTCCAATCGGGGGTTAGGTGCCTTGCTCTAGGGCACTTCAGTCATGACCTGACCGGGGATCGAACTGGCAACCTTCAGGTCACCAAACCAGATCCTTAACCACTAGGCCACGGCTGCCCCTGATTATAATAACAGTTGCAGGTACAAGTCACTGAACCACTGTGAGTTCCTTAAAGATATTATATTAAACACTATTTAACTAATACATAGTCATATCAGAACATGTAATATTCCAGAAGGTCACAAAGGAACCCAGGGTAACTGTTCAATTGTCCAGCCATAAGCAGAACACAGAACAACAATGGTGTACAAAGAGAAAACCACCACTCTCCAAAATAGAGCATGCAGTTTGCTAAACATCAAATGGACAAGCCAGAAGTCTGTTGGAACAATGTTTTGTAGACAGATGAGACCAAAATAGGTAATTTAAAAAGAGAAGTGTTATGTTAGGAGAAAGGAAAACGCTGTATTCCAGAATAAATATCTCATTCTAGCTGTGAAACATGGTGGTGGTAGTATCATTGTTTGGACCTGTTTTGCTGCATCTAGGCCAAAAAAGGTTTGCTATAATTGATGGAACAATGAATTCTGAATTATACCAGGAAATTCTAAAGGAAAATATTCTAAAGGAACATTTGTCTATGAGTTGACTCTCAAGAAATTGTGGGTTATGCAACAGGACAACTAACCTAACCACACAAGTTGCTCTATGAACGAATGGTTAAAAAAGACTTCTTCTTTTTTTTTTTTGAATGGCCAAGTCAAAGTCCTGACCTAAATCTAATAGAAATGTTGTGGAAGAACCTGAAGCAGCAGTTCATGGATGTGCTGATGTGCTGAACAACAATTACTGGAAACATTTTGTTCTTGTAATTGTGCTATTATTGCTGCAAAAGGGGGTCAAACCAGATACTTACAGAAAAGGTTCACATACTTATGCCACTCACAGACATGCAATATTAAATCATTTTCCTCAATAAATAAATGACCAAATCAAACACTCTTATGTCCTTTGTTTGATTTAGCTCTACTTTTAGGACTTTTTCTGTCAAATTTATGCAGAAATATAGAGAATTCTAAAGGCTTCAGAAGATGTTTCATCAAGTCAGAATGTTAAGCTGTTAAACAAAATTAAATGTCATTTGTTATTTGCTATGAAGTAAAAAATCTGGGTGAACATTGTCTAAGTGTGATGATTCCATTATTTTTGCCAGGGGTTGTATGTCACAGATTAGCACTGTACAAACTGAATTCCTAATTGAAACTGTATTTTCAAACAGACTTCCTTATGTTGTTTTTGATATACTTTTATGTATATAAAGGGAAACCCACATAAGCAATTCTATTTGATTATTTAACATGGCTTGAGGCATGGGTGGGTGATGATTAGAACTGATGCTAATATGTGGAGTACAAGACAGACACACACATATGCAATGAAGTGCCAAAATATTAATAACACAAAACACTGAGACTATCTGACAGGCGTATGGCTACACTGCCCCATACTCTCAAACACCAAGCACTACATGTCCTTCCAGATTCATCCTGAAGCAGCGTTAGATTGCTCTGATTCGTGCCACAATAGACCTTCTGTTGGTTCAGATCAGATTGGATAGTTTTTGTTACCCTCACGCATTGATTCTTGGGTGATCAACACCTTGAGGCCAGTTGGCAGTTCCTCTATGGACCAGTTGGTACATCCCTTGCAGTTTTGGAGAAAATCCGACCCAATTATCTAGTCATCACAATTTGGCTCTTGTCTAAAGTTGCAGAGATTCTTATTCTTGCCCATTGCCAAATGTTTAATGCTGGTTATGATCCAGAAAGCTGCAGCTCTTCACCATCACTGACTCCCTCTATGATCAAATTTAAAATGCTGATGCTTATCTATAAAGCCAAAAACTGACCGGCCTCTTTTCTCCTTCCTCAAGCCCTTCAAGTATGGTTTGGCTTGATCTGCCATCCTCTGAGATAGACAGAAGATAAGCATGAAGACTTCTCTCTGGCTGGGTACCCAGATGATGGCTGTCCAAATAGTAGAGTCCCTTGCTGTCTTCATACGTGACTCTGGTGCTATTGTACTTTAAGTTTTTTTTTTTTAAACACACACACACACACACACACACACACACACACACGATGGGAATCATGGGAAAAGGATGTGATTTGATTGATGTCCAAACTGACATGATAATAGCGTACCAGGTGAAACATGGTGGTGGCAGCATCTCAGACACCACTAACTTTGTGGCATGTTCTAGAGCTGCTGTAGTGAAGGTGAACAGAAAATGGACTTCTTGTACAATCAGTGTCTCCCAGTGGGCCAGAGGGCAATAATGACTCCACCAAGTGGTACAGAGCAATGAACACACTGTTTACAGTTACAACTGTACACAGTTCATTACTTATGTAATATATTTTATATATGACAAAGTTATTGTGCTTTAATGTTGATCAGAAGTCATAACCTCAGACATCCAGAATCTCAAATTATTACAATATTTCATAAGCTCGAGCAGGATGACTCATTTACCATCAGTACAGCCTGGCAATCAGCTTTTTCACTATATTCTCATTTTCTGATGTGTCTCTCTCTACATATGTGCCCTTGATGGGTCGATGTAATGTATACAAAGATTATATATATATATATATATATATATATATATATATATAGATGCCGTGCAGGGTGGGCAGTGCTATTTCTGTGCACAGCCTGACAAACCGGGCATCCTTAAAGCCAGTCCATGAGGAAAATGAGAACTGCAGTTCCTGTAGGCGTGAGCATGTGTGAGATGTACAGTAGACAGTACACTGAACGTGTGGGCATCCTTATGTTCATGCAAATCCATTTGCATATGTGCATTATCACTAGCTTGAGTGCTGAGATCTGCCTGTGGTGCAGGCTTGCTTCATTAACGTTGATGTGGGTCTTAATAGGCCATGGCAGCTATCCTCACACACACACAGGCTCTGATTCGAACAGCGGTCGCTCAGCAGGTCCCTCTGCAGCCATGGTGTGAGGCAGGTATGGTCAGCACTTCTGTCGATCCGGCTTCTGTGGGGGCAATGTATGCAGACGGTTCTGTTATGTAACATGACACGCGCACAGCAAGAAGAAGGGAAAAGGAAAATAAAAGACATTAGCTTTGTGAGATGAGTCAGAGGATACCTCAAATAATTTTCTGGCCTATTCTGCAGAGAATGTGGTGAAGCTGCTGCAGATACAGATATCAGGAGGTGTAATGCAATGTGCATCTGATATGACCCTGGGGGCTTTAGATTGATCACCTTGCTGCCTCCTTTCAGACACATACGCCCACAAGTCGCCTCAAATTCCCTGCATCTTCTGGCCCCCCGCCATTCCCTCGACAACAGTAAAAGATCAAAGCCTAAAGAGGGGCCAAGAGCTGCATCTTCCCCCTTTCCTCCATTCACTGCCTTTCAGTCGTCCTTGCCTTTGGAAGACCCACCTCGAGTCCTACTCACCAACCGAAGCCTCAAAGCATATCTGATAGCGCTTTTTCAGCCTTAGGCCCCTTCACACAAAAGGGCCTGAAGATTTGCTTGAATTTGAATATCTGCAGCCCAATTAACCATCAAGCCCATTCCTCCAAGGCCCTGACATGACAAAGAGGCTAGCAATCCGCTTTAATAGAGCCCATCCATCTTTGAACTTCTGGAAATGCAGCGGCTGCCTGGCTTACAGGCACAGGATTAGGACTAGCCTTCAAGGAGCCTGTGGGCAAGCCGATCAATCTGCACACTCTATTAGCGTCCGTCGCTTTTTCAAGGATAAAATGGTTATTGCTTGACCAGTAAGAGGCTCTGAGGCAGCCTCAGAGTGGTTCCTTGATTGCGACTGACTTTTTTTTTTTTTTAATGGAGCGGACCAAATCCATGCTTTTATGTGTGACTGCTTGGAGGAATTCAGCCAACATTCCGCTGGCACAGATACTACATATTAAATGCTCTATTACCTCACGCATTGAATTATAAATTTTACAGGCAACGCTCCATTATGTTCTCTGGCGGTGGAGTAGATATTTATAGGGCCTGTATGGTGATCAAATGAAGCCTTCCACTGTGAAAACGTCAAAGTCCTAACACTAAAAAATCTGTAAAATTTACAGTAAAATACCTGTAGCTGTGGCCGCCAGAATTTCATAATAAAATATGCAACCGCAATGTATTGACAGCTCTATATTTGATATTCAAGGTGTTTTGTTTACAATACATTACTGTGAATTACAGATATACACTGTTAAAACAGTATTTATTATAGATAATGTAATAAAGTAATAAATATGCTACAGCGTACATTACTATTACATACATACATCCACCGTGAGAGGAAACCAGAATCTCTGGAGGAAACCCATGCAGACACGGGGAGAACATGGAAACTCCACCGAAAAGGGAACCTGAACTGAGAACCCAGCATTGAGAGCGGAATGTGCGAAGTACCAAGCCACAGTGTCGCAACCTATTATTACAGTAAAAATCTATTATTATTACCAATTTTACCATAAGCATTCCATACTAAACAAATGTATTTTTTCCAAAAAATTACAAAAATACAGTACCTGTCATAGGTTTGTATGCACCTTCTGGACCACCTTCACTGGTTTTTCATTATTTAAAAATGTTCTGCACTGTAGTTTAATACTAAAGTCATCCAAACTCTGAATAAATACATATGTAATAATTTAGAAAACAAAACAGTGTTAAACAAACCAGAATATGTTTATATTTTACATTCTTCAAAGTAGGCACCTCTTGCTTAGATGCAGCTTTCTTGGCATTTTCTCAGTCAGCTTTATGAGGTAGTCACCTGGAATGGCTTTCAGTTAACAGCTGTGTCTTGTCAAGAGTTCATGACTTGCATTTCTTGCCTCTTAATGTGTTTGAGACATCAGTTGTGTGTCTACTTTGAAGAATCTAAAATCTTAAACATATTTTGTTTTGTTTAACACTTCATAGTTTACTATATGATTCCTTGTGTGTTCCTTCATAGTCTGGATGACTTCAGTGTTTATTTACAGTGTAGGAAAATAAATAAAAAATTAAAACATTGAATGATGTCCAAACATTTGACTGGTACTGTGTGTATTTACAGTATTCTCACAGTTACAGAAAGTAAAATAACATTGAAAAACTTTTTTTTTTCATAGAAAAGGTATATACATACATATATACAGTATATATATACACTATGCATTTATTAGATATATTATATATGGATTTAACCCATTGCTTTGGCATTCCACTGTTACAGAAACTAACACTAGAATAATGTATTATTTCCAGAAAAGTGATGTAATAATTATATACATGTACATATTTATGGCATTTCAGTGTTACATAAATTGTTTTAGGGTTTATGGTCTTTTTTCTGTGATGGTTTGACAGTTTCACCACTAAACCTATGGACAATTTTACAGTGAACCTTGTTTTCACTTCACTAAGCTTTTAATTAGCAAGATAACAAGTCTGGTGGCTTTGTGAAAAGTTTGGCTGGCGGAGATCACTTGCACAGGGTACTGTTGTCCAGAGCCAGCTCACATTTGCATGCAGAACTGTTTGTGTGGACATGAAAAGAACATGCCATTCAAAGCCAGTGGCCTCAAATCCCCGCTGTGCGCCTCCTGTACTCCATTAGCCTTGCTACAAGGGGTTCATTTGACTAGTCCACACAGCCCCCGAGCATGAGACTGGGGGAGGGGAGAGGAAGGTCATAACCCTTCATCTTCCTCTTGAGGGCATCATGTCAGGCAGAAAATGGCTGTTCTGTTCTCTCCAGAAAGATGGAGAAGATGTTGAAGATAAAATCTGGGTTTGCCTCAAACTTGCAGAAATGACACGTAAGAACAAGTGTACAGAAGATGGTGTGAGTGTGCTGTTGTCTTTGAGAATGAGTGTGTAGGCTGAGATGAATTTATGTATGTAGACCAATGTCTACGCAGCCATACAAATCGACATTTCCCTATAAAGCTCCTGCCTCGGGCTCATTTACATTAACACTGCCTTCTTACACGACCTCAGCTTCTCCACGTCAAGAGACAGCACCATTGATATGCAGGGCAGGCCGGCATGGGCGATTAGCTCCACAGCTCATGCTTGTTTGATGTTCCTCAGAGGTTCATGTTAATGGTGCTGTTCATTTTTTTATAGTCAAATCTTACTGTGGCTCAAGCTCCAGGAGCTGTGTCCCTTTTCTCTTCCTAAATCAAAATGGCCCCCCATTGGACATATGTTTATGGACACCCCTTCTAACGAATTCACTGCCGATGCAGATGTACACAAGCACCTTGTCTGGTCCCTGCCAATAGAAATGGGCTCTCTGGGACAGACAAACCTGAACCTATTGGTACCAAGCCTAATGCCAGGTGTGGGCTAGAGGGGTATAAACCCCCCCAGCATTCAGTGGAACTGTGTTCTCTGCTCCATCCAGTACTTTTGGGATGTTCGGGATGATCATCCAACATCTTGACCTCACTGACATTCTTGTGGTCGAATACAAGTAGACCCTCACAGCAATGTTTTGGTACTCCAATATTTTTGCCCATATAATGTAGACCACAGTCCACTGTGGTGCAGATGATATTTGGTTTGTGAAACAAAAGTAGTGTATGAACTGAAGGTTTTTCAACACATTACTGTCACTGCTAGATGGAGAGTGCTCCACCATCCCAAATATTCAGCTTACAGCAACTCTTGGGTCAGAAACTGTCCATTCATGAAGGCTAACAAATTATGCATTAGCAGCTGGATTACAGCCTATAACTGTTCACCAGCAAAGTGGACCTCCAAGGGGTTTCTTGGCTGCATTGGACGTATATTGCCTATAGCAAGTAGTCATTTGACATTCAAGGTTGGCAGTTCAAAAACAGAGCCAGACATTCATTGAAATGTCCCAATTCTGGAAGGGTGATTTATTTCATGGGAGTTCGCAGTTATCTTTGGTTAATTGTAAAAAGAACTACCCTCTATGTTATACACATTAACCCCAAAGAATTTGGTGCACTGGTGCACCGTCCTGATCCTAAAGATCTACCACTTAGCAGTTTAGTTCTCAAATTAATATAACACACCTGATTGAGGCGATGAAAACCTGTAGGTTCATCTGAATGTTAGAGCCAAGTGTGCCAGATCTAGATCTTCAGGATGCTGATATACTCTCTGATATAACAAATGATGGCCAATTAATTGGGTCGATTATTGTCATTTTCAGATCATTTTTCATCATTTTTAAACAATCAGGCATACAAAAAATGGAACATTTACAGGCACATTGTCAGGAATCGCCGCCCTTCACAGAACTCCACTTCCCAGAATGCACCTCCACTTCCTCAAACCACCTCCACCAATCGCAGCACAGTCCAAAGGTCCCAATCACCCGAATACTGAACAGCTGACACTCATTTCACACTGCCCATATAAACCCTCACCTCCCTCATTTCCATGCGAAGTATTGGCATTTACTGACATTACTGAGTGTTATATCTAGTTCCTTGTCTTGCCTTGTTTCACTTGATCTGATCCTGTGTTTTGACCCTGCCTTCGCCTCCCGTTTGGATACCTCTGCCTGTATTTGTATGTATGCCTTGTGTTACCTTTGTAACGATCTGCTTCTTCAGTAAACTTTTACAGCTTTTACATACTTCAGTCTGGTCTCCATTCCTCACAGTTATTTAACTCTAAACAGGTCTGCACATTATTTTAATGGACATGTTGAGTTCTTCTATAGCAACAGCTTTATCTTTCACACTGTATCATTAACCTGAACTATTTCACACATTTCGGCAAAAAAAACAAAAAAAA
>BRDA01013241.1:4287-18525 GCA_036984385.1 Crenuchus spilurus | reverse complement strand
TGAGAGCTCTTAGATGTCAGTTTCCCATCAGCACCAAAATTTCGGACTCTTGAGTTTCTCTAAAATTGTGAAGTTCCTGTTCATTGTGAGAGACTTAATAACTCTGCTGCATCTATAAAATACTTGTGCATTTATTACGGATGCTTTATTTCCTGCACTGCAGAGCACTGGAAGCCCATTAATGCAGAGGAGAAGAAGCGGTATGACCGGGAGTTTCTGCTGCGCTTCCAGTTCATCAGCGCTAGCATGCACAAGCCTGAGGGCCTGCCACCCATCACTGACGTGGTGCTGGACAAGGTAAGAATTACTCATAGCACCGTGTTGCTCTTTTTCTGTGTTGCCAGCCCTCATCTTTCCTGTGTCTGAACGTCTGTAGGCGAATAAAACACTGCCGAGGCCTTTGGATCCCAGTCGGCTGATGAACTGTGGGCCGGATTTCACGCCGTCCTTCGCTAACCTGGGGAGGCAGGCACCTGGAGGTGGACGAGGACTAGTGAGTTCTACTTTTTTTTTCCCCTACCATCTTAATATTAATCTTAAATTCTATTTTGAAGGTAGTAATAATAATGATGATGATGATGATGATAATGATAATAATAATAAAATAAATAATAATAATTTATTTTATTATTATTTATAATTTTATTTTTTTATTGTTAAAATTTTTTATTATTATTTTATTATTTTTAATTTATTATAATTATTACTATAATTCTATTATTAAAATGAAAATGCACAAGAAAGTTTAAATGGAAATATAATTTAAAAAAACAAATTAAAATAGAAGCAACATTTGAGTAAAAACAAGGGATGCAATGTAAAAAATAAATTGCTAATTAATTTTACTTTTATTATTAAACGAAAATGCACAATATAAAGTATAAATGGAAATATAATAAAAATAAAACAAAGTAAAAGCAACATTTGAGTAAAAACAAGGGATGCAATGTAAAAAATAAATAATAAATGAATAAATACAAATTAAATGCTAAAGAAATGTTTAGAAGCCTGACGGATGTTTAATGGTAAAAGGTTCCAGCTGTATTAAAGAAGCAAATGGGACACGCTGTATGAGCACCAAAAATCACACGTGGGTGGTCATGTCAACCAGTCACCAAATGCGCCTCTAGCTACACCATCCAGATCAGATTCAGTCACTTAGGACCTGAAAACCGAAAACTCACACATCTGATTTGTCCTGCAGCCGCAACAAAGCCGTCTTGTTTCATGTTTGTCTCCAGCTTCCGGGCCCGCGCCGCCCTCAGAGTCAGCGCAAGGAGCAGCGCAGAATCATCGCCACCGTCTCTCTGAGCGACGACATACAGCTGAACAAGGCGGAGAAGGCGTGGAAGCCGGGGGTGAAGAAATCTCGCGGGCACGGAGGCGAGGAAGAGGACGATCCGGAGGCGGTGAAGACGCAGGAGCTGTTCCGCAGAGTCCGCAGTGTCCTGAACAAGCTCACGCCGCAGATGTTCCAGCAGCTGATGAAGCAGGTGACCGAGCTGACCATCGACACGGAGGAGAGACTGAAAGGGGTGATCGACCTGGTCTTTGAGAAAGCCATCTCAGAACCCAACTTCTCTGTAGCTTACGCCAACATGTGCCGCTGCCTTATGGGGGTGAGTCTTTCTTTTCTTTCTTTTTCTATCCATCTTCTATCTTAACTGTCTGTAAGTAGTTATTAGTGTTTTTAGTGCCTTCAGTTTATTTTTAAAAATAATTATTTTGGGCCATGAGTGGCTCATCGGACTATGGCGCCGTCGCTACGATCCGAGGATCGCGGGTGTGAATCCCGATCATGCTGCTTGCCATCGGCAGCCGGAGCCTCGAGAGCAGAATTACTCGTGCTCTGTCTTCAGGTGGACAATATGGCACATACTCCCTAGCACTATAAACAATGTTGACTGACTCTGGCGTCTGCTGCGCAATCCAACAGAACTGGGGATCTGCGCTTTCCTCCTAACCTGCTAGCTGCCCGGTGGCAATGTATCGCCAGCAGTTTGGGGGTAAAAAAAGGGGCTTGATGTCACTACTGTCAGAGGAGACCTGTTCTCGTCTGCCCCTCCTAAGAGAGTCTGGGACATTGCGAATGATGGGTAGAGTTGATCAAAGGGGCGGGGTTTATTTGGCTAATAATACATTGGTAAGGAATTTGGGTAAAATTATAAAAAGAATTAAATTATTCTGACCTGTATCACAAAAATTAGATTAAATTTGGAAGAAGATTGGGTAAAATTATTTTTAAAAATTATTCTTGACGATCACAAAAAATGTACAGAATAAATTACAAAGTAGATTGGCTAAAATTATTTTTTTATTATTCTTGACTATCACAAGAAAATACTGAATAAATTAGGAAGAAGATTGGGTAAAATTATTTTTAAATTATTCTTGACGATTACAAAAAATGTACAGAATAAATTACAAAGTAGATGTTAGATTGGTTAAAAAATTATTTTTTAAATTATTCTTGACTATCACGAGAAAATACTGAATAAATTAAGAAGATTGGGTAAAATTATTTAAAAATTATTCTTGATGATTACAAAAAATGTACAGAATAAATTAGAAAGTAGATTGACTAAAATTATTATTTTTTTAATTATTCTTGACTATCACGAGAAAATACTGAATAAATTAAGAAGATTGGGTAAAATTATTTAAAAATTATTCTTGATTACAAAAAATTTACAGAATAAATTACAAAGTAGATTGGCTAAAATTATTATTTTTTAAATTATTCTTGACTATCACGAGAAAATACTGAATAAATTAAGAAGATTGGGTAAAATTATTTAAAAATTATTCTTGATGATTACAAAAAATGTACAGAATAAATTAGAAAGTAGATTGGCTAAAAAAAAATTTTTTTTAATTATTCTTGACTATCACGAGAAAATACTGAATAAATTAAGAAGAAGATTGGGTAAAATTTATTTAAAAAAAAAATATTCTTGACTATCACAAACATTTACAGAATAAATTAGGAAGATTGGGTAAAATTTATTTTAAAAAATTATTCTTGACTGTATCACAAACATTTACAGAATAAATTAGGAAGAAAATTGGGTAAAATTATTTTTTAAATATTCTTGACTGCATCACAAAAAAATGTACTGAATAAAGTGGAATTTAATAACGTGACCCATCACATGAAACTATCTGCTGTACATGAGTGTCCAGCTAATTTCCTGGGGAATGTACTGGGTCTCATAGTGATGATAAAAAGGGTTGAATGATTTGGGGGAAATATCCACCTTCTCCCTGGTTTAAGGTTAGATTCCTGAATGTAGGATGCTACACTTGCTAATATTTTGTAGGTTGCTTGAGCTCATCTACAGGACAGTTTTTCTAACATTAGATAAAATTACGTCTCCTTACTTACATTATCACTATATTATACTGTATCATAATGATGGGTTCTTAAGTACCAAGACCTAGTAGTTACACAGCTGTGTTCTCGATGGAAGGAAGGGTATCTGGAGAACCTGCTGTAAGCGGTACTTATGTTTTGTTTTTCTTAGAAAAAATATTAATCTTCATTTGTTTGTTGTGTGCAGCTGAAAGTCCCCACCACAGATAAGCCGGGAGTCACTGTGAATTTCCGTAAACTGCTGCTCAACCGCTGTCAGAAAGAGTTCGAGAAGGACAAAGACGACGACGAGATCTTTGAGCAGAAACAGAAAGAGCTGGACGCGGCCAAAGAGGTACCGTTTCAGCATCTCCAAGGCATCAGGGTCATGTTATAGACTACTGATGTGATTTTTGTACTAATACTACCATTCAAAATCACGGCTGTTCACAATCAGCCACAGCTTTACAATATCTGAACTACTTTAAGCTTACCGAGTTGTGCTGTTGTGTCCAGGACGAAGAGCGTCAGCGTCTGAAAGAGGAGCTGGAGGATGCGAAGGATAAAGCTCGCCGACGTTCCCTCGGCAACATCAAATTCATCGGAGAACTTTTCAAGCTGAAGATGCTGACTGAACCGATTATGCACGACTGTATCGTGAAGCTGCTGAAGAACCACGATGAGGAGAGCCTGGAGTGTCTCTGCAGGCTTCTGTCCACCATCGGCAAGGACCTGGACTTTGAGAAGGCCAAAGTACTGAATTTTTAACGTTAATTTATGGAGCCCTTTTCTATTTAAGAAGCGTAGATGGACATATTATTATTTTCCACTTCCGTCTGTTGTAGTTAAGATATCTTTGGAGTCCAAGTTCTGCTTCTGTAGGTTGGATCTGCTGCTGTGTGGCAAATACTTATGCTCTAGAACTGTCGCACATTTCTGTAAAAATACACTAAAACTACTCTAAAGCTCATTCAGATGTTAATGAAGGTCTCGCAGACAAGTGAATGTGGTTTAAGACTCATCGAGACTTACTTTGAACTATAAAAATGAATGAAAACTAGTACAAGACCTGATCTTAGATCAGCTTCCTCTGTATTTATGAGGCTCATCACTTCTAGATAAGCATTTCCTGTCCCAAGATGGCCGACACAGCATTCAGCTACACAAGTTTGTCTTTTAAAGTGTTCTAAAGTCGTTTAGATAATGAAAGGTGACTTTTGAATCATAGTTTTTGTTAGAAATGCTGTCCTTGCTCTAGTTCTAAACTAAAGAAAAAACTTTTGGACTCCCAACTTGTCTTGTCTGTTTGATTGTCAGGGGTAAGTGGGCGGTCTTGTAAATATGGTTAAATGTGTGCATTATAAAGAAAGAAATGGCATTTAACCAAATCTGCTCATCTCTGTTCAGCCTCGTATGGACCAGTATTTCAACCAGATGGAGAAAATCATAAAGGAGAGAAAAACATCATCTAGAATCCGCTTCATGTTGCAAGATGTTTTGGACCTGAGACGGGTAAATATTTAACCCTTTGAGTTGAACGATCTGTGGAGATGCCATGAATCGGAACAGTAATGTCCCACATTTTGCTCTAAAATTTGTTTTTAATTAAACCTTGAGATCTGAAAGGTCTACACACCTTCTGCCTACAGTAAAGATAACCAGATCAGTATTGAAACACTGATACTCCTCCCATCTTTGGTGGGTAAAAAAGCCTGTATGCTTTAACATGACTTAATTTAATTAAACAGCTAAAGAACATTATGCAATGTGAGTATCTTTTTAATATTTGTAAATTTCCTCCCTTTGTTTTAAACGTTATGAAGGGAAATGTAAGCTTTTTTTGAGCTCCTGTTCTGGTGCGCGTTTCTTCTTTGCTCAGTACAGTAAAGTGGTTTAAGTGCTATTGGCGCCCTCTGCTGGAGACACTTCAGGTTGCATGACATGTATATGCTGTAAGTGCTAAATAAAGGGTATTTTTAGACCTAGTGGAGTCGATCTAGAATTCAGCTACTACTAGTTATGAAAGGTGTATTTTTAGTTTTAGAAGTGGTCAAATTCCTCATCGGTGCGTTAAAACTAACAGTGACTGGATATAATCTACCATCTTACTAGTGCAGTCAGAGCCTGTTTATACCATATGATAAAGGAGTTATCATGATGTATTATTTTTAAATCAAATTTTAGGAAAACCGTCAGCGATGTGTCCTTACACTACTTGTTTCTAAATAACCTTTTCTGTTTTATGAACATCAGAACAACTGGGTTCCGAGGAGAGGGGACCAAGGCCCAAAGACACTCGATCAGATCCATAAAGAGGCCGAGCTGGAGGAGCACAGAGAGCAGATTAAAGTGCAGCAGCAGCTGCTGTCCAAAAAAGACTCTACTCAGGGTCGTGTAGTCCGCGGACCTCATTCCTCTGGAGGCGGAGGTGGAGGCGGAGGCGGAGGTGGAGGTGGAGGTGGAGGCGGAGGCGGAGGCGGAGGCAGAGGTAGTCAGACTCAGCAGGACGAGGGCTGGAATACGGTTCCCATCAGCACCAAAAACAGACCCATCGACACCAGTCGGCTCAGCAAGATCACCAAGGTACAGCACATCCATTGGTTTTAAAGATCACGTAATGTCATCATTTTGGTTAAGAGTTATAAACAGTAAATAAACAAAAGGTCGTATTTAGCATCTCAAAGCAGGAATGCTGATCTAAGATCTGGACACCATCAGTTCATAAAAGGCATAAACTGATCCCAGATCAGGAGGTTAGATTATTCTTAATGATATTCATACTGAATATTTTTGCTAATAATAATAACCATTTTCCAATTAACCATTTGGAGTCGGCGTACCTGCCTGTGGGAAGAAAACCCCAAATTTTGCATAAACACTTAGAACTCTGCAAGATTTTATCGTAGAAACATAACAATACATACCATGTAAACATTAAAGGGTCTACTTTTCAAATATATATAATTTTGATTATTGTGAGAGGAGCTTAAATAAGCAGAGACACATCTGTGAGCGACTTTCCCGCCAAAAAGACACGTTCTGTCATTCATATGATAATGACATGGTAATTCCAGACATTTCATTGGTGGGTTCCAGTGGCCAGGATTCTGTGGAATGTTAACAAACAAGCTGAGGTGATCCTGAAGAATAGACCTCTTCGGAGGTTCTCATAAATATTCAGTGTAGGGTTAGTGGCCGAGTGAAAACGGAGTGTCGCCTCACATTACTTAAGCTTTAGAAATAATACACTTACACTTTCTAAAAACTGTAATGAGCAGTGTGTAGCTAACACCTCTGTTGATTCAGTTCTGAGCTCAAAAACCTTGGCTAGAAATGTTTAGGCTAATTGAAAAACGCAAAGTCTAATTTTATGCAAATTACATGTAAAAGTAAAATCAATACAAAAATGGATCTACTGCTTAATTCAGTTTTCTCAGGTGATGGTTTTCTAATAATACTAAACCTCATAATGATTTACAGCTCTGTTATTACAAACTGACTGATGATGATGATGATGATGAATCTGGACTGTTTCTGTCTGACATTTGTTCAGTTCTCTCATAAGTAACCCGTGTGCTCCTGTGTTCACAGCCTGGAGCGCTGGACTTTAATAACCAGCTATTGGCTCCTGGAGGTAAAGGCTCGTGGGGAAGCTGGGGTAAAGGCAGCAGTGGAGGATCTGGAGCTAAAACCAGCACAGAACAGGGTACAGCTTTGCTTAAACCTGAACTCGAATGCTCTGAGTTTGCTTAAAAAACACAGCTGATGGATTGTTTTTGATGTTTAGATAATAAAGAATGACATTTAACAGTACGTTGTTGGTTCTACCCATCATCCTTAATATCGCTCATGAATACATTTCTTCTTACAGACCCTGGCCGGCCAGCCACGAGCACGCTGAACCGTTTCTCTGCACTGCAGCAGCCTGCAACTTCCTCGTCTTCATCTGCCTCTCTGGACTCTGAGCGCAGAGATGCTCACAGGCGAGTTGTTAATAAAAGCCGTTTCAGCTCGTATAAGCAGGCCGCTCCACTGATGTCCTCTGTTTTGTCTGGGTCACTGAGATACTG
Organism: Crenuchus spilurus; assembly: GCA_036984385.1. Taxonomy (NCBI): domain Eukaryota; kingdom Metazoa; phylum Chordata; class Actinopteri; order Characiformes; family Crenuchidae; genus Crenuchus; species Crenuchus spilurus. The sequence continues at coordinate 11,103 of BRDA01013241.1, read as the reverse complement.
AGCCGTACAGTCAACCAGGCTGTGCAGCTGCTCGGTTCTGGAGGGTTCTAGTCCAGCTCGGTTTTAATGATTGACCTGCTCTAACCTGATTAAACTCGAGACATGAATGGAACAATTATGCAGTACAGTATAATCACTTGTATACGTCGTAATATAGCCAAATAACAGTAACCATCACTGACCCAACCTCCGTTTCCTGTGAGCCCAGTGTAATGTTTATAGTAGGGCTGCCACAAACGATTATTTTTATAGTCAACTAATCACCGATTATTTTTACGAATAGTCGACTAATCAGATCATGCGTTAGCTGAATATAAAACATACAGCTTATCACACTAGAATGCAGCTGCTATTATATAACCGTCATTAGATTTCAGCTATATGCTAACTAACAATATAAACAATTAAGATAATAGTTTATTAAACCTTTAATGAAATATGCAGCTTTTACAAACAATTATTTAACTGTTTAGCATAAAGTGTAAACGTAGCACTGAAACGTAACGTTAGAAAACATTAGCATTGCTATTCAAACACATGACTGTTATAACGTTACAGAAAACACATGAATGTGTGCTAAGGCTAATGAATCAGATCGTCATCGCTAATGTTCACTTTTACAGCTATAAATATGAGTAAGCAGCAAGTTAACTCTCTGTTTACGCTAATTTTAGCAGCTAACTAGCAATTTAGCTTACCGAGTTGACGGTCCCTCTTCATCATTGTCACAATCAGCCACAACATGCTTCCTTTTCAGGTGCTCGTGCATCGCAGTTGTGCTGCCGTGGAAGACAAGTTCTGCACACGTTTCTCTTTCATTTTCTTAAAATGATCCCACTCTTTTGAGCTCCGTTGCTGGGTAGCCATGATAGCAGAGCCTGTCTGTATATAACGTCCTGTGACGTCATTCACGGGCTACCCCGGTTACCACTACTGCGCATGTGCGTCAAGGACAGAAAGGCAGACGCAGCAGTTTGGAGAGGAAAAGAAAGTAAAAACAAAACAAAAACAAACGACGCATCGACTATTAAATTAGTCATCGACTATTTTAATAGTCGACATAATCGTGACTAGTCGACTAATCATGGCAGCCCTAGTTAATAGACAAAGTAAAAAGATAAAAGATTATTTAAATTACATTTACACATCTAAAAGTAGTGCGGCAGGAGGGGCGAGATGCCTGTCAGGAAGCCACACAATGCATCCGTAGCCAACACTGCCCCCAAGTGGATCAAAAGGAACTCGCGCCTGTAAATAGTTGTTTATCTGCTGATGAGCCGAAGTCAATATTTGTGGCGTCTGTATTGTGACTCGGCCAGATAAAAGTAACACATCACCTCATTGGCGCTGTACTGATCAGAGTTGTGCTAGATTACTTCTCTTTCCTCGGACTATTGATCATTCATATTGATTAGTATTGATGGTATTTGTTTGTTTTTCTGTGCAGAAGCAGCTCCAGCAGGGACCGCGGCGACCGAGATCGGGGCGATCGTGATCGAGGGGACCGCGGCGATCGGGGCGAACGCTTTGAGCGGTACGAGCGCCGCGATAGCCGCGAGGACCGAGACCGAGCGCTTGACCGGACCCGCTCTGCCATCACCAAACGCAGCTTCAGCCGGGAGAACGAGGAGCGTTCTCGCGGAGGAGAGAACCGCGCTTCTGCTGATCCCGTGCGCAGAGTGGCCAGCATGACGGACGACCGAGGCAGGAGAGAGCGAGCCCGGAGCAAAGAGAGCTGTAAGAGGACGACGTTTAACACTTAATGCAGTGTTATAGTGTTTAAGATGTTGATTAGTTAACTAAATAAGCACATTATGTCCTTTCTGAACACCGAGTCATTCTGCTGAGCTCAGTAGAACATGATTAAGAATGACCCACAGAAGGTTTGCAGTTCTTTGTTCAAACCACAAGAGGGCACCGCATCAAACATTCAGCAGAGCTCGAGGTCCTCTGTGTGTGTTTACAGGAGGTGCTATGGTAATTTTGTCTTTCACAGGAGCTCCACTGTAATTTATTTAAGATAAGATAATCCTTTATTAATCCCACAGTGGGAAAATTCAGACGATTACCGCAGTAAGGGACAGTGAGGTACTCGGTAATAGAAAGATGTATCAAAAGAGACTTTTATTTATTACTATAAACATAAAACAATCAAAAAAATTATCATAAAAAATATGCAAATTAGCAAAGATTTGCGTCCAGATGCCTTATGAATCATTTTCGCTAACTCTGAGCTTTTCGGATCATTTTAGTTTGTTCCGTAAGCAAATCTCAGTTTTTTGTTTTTTGTTTTTTTTTCTTTTTTTTCCCCAGTCGTCTTGCGCCAGAAAATAGTTTTTGGCTACTGTTTAGGATCATTTCTGGTGATGCAGACTTTTGTCCCCCTTCACTCCTGTAGTTATTGGAATGCTGGAATGCTGAAGGAGTTCAAACACTGAGGAGACTTTGCTCAATGTTATAAACAGATGTCCTCCGTATAGTCACAGTTGTGATATTTTTGTCCATTTTCTACCCCCTTAGCTACGGAACGACACATTGATTTTGCTCTTTGTTCTACAGTGAAGCGTGAAACTGCTCCTACGCCGCCTCCTGCACCAGCTAAACCTGCTCTGAGTGAAGAAGAGGTGGAGAAGAAGGCAGCAGCCATCATTGAGGAGTATCTCCACATCAATGACATGAAGGTAAATGCCAGCACATCCTAAATACCAGCATTTCTTCAACACCTTTTCTAATGGCGGTCACATGTGTGCAGAAGCACACAGCTTGTCTAGTCCCTGTAGAGAAGTGCTGCCAGTAGAATAGGACTAACCATGAACCTGATGGCACCATGTCTAATGCCAGGCGTGGGCTAAGAGGGCCAGCATTGAGCTGTGGAGCTCTGCTCCATCCAATACTTTTAGAACGAGTTGGTGGTGATCATCCAACATCCTGATCTCTCACCTGATTGTTCAACTCCATCTCATCAGTATTTGATGTAGGGTTAGTGGCTGAGAAAACGGAGTGTCGCCTCACATTAGTTAAACTTTATAAATAAAGCCACATACAATTTCTAAAAGCTGTAATGAGCAGTGTGCAGCCAACACCTGTTTATTCAGTTCTGAGCTCAAAAGTCTTCGCTAGAAGTGTTTAGTGTGTCCACCACAGTGGGTTTTGTTTTATAAAATTAACTTATTTATAATAGCATTTCACTCAATTTAATTTTTTTAGATTCTTGCGAGAGAAGCATAAATGAGCAGTGACACATTTTTCAGCGCGAGTCATAGCACTGCGCTTTTTTATGCCCCCTCACGCGATTCGTCATTCATATGCCAACGACACGGAAATAGCAGACATTCTATTGGAGGTTTAGCGGCCCCGGAATGTGAAAATGCCCATTTGGTCTCTCTAAACAAAGATCGCTGGACCTCTCGCTTCTCATGAGTACCCAATGTAGGAATGAGTGACTCAGTAAAACGGAGTGTCACCACACATTTAAGGTTTGGAAATAAAACCATATACAATTTCTAAAAACTGTAATGAGCAGTGTGCAGCCAACACCTGAGCTCAAAAGTCTGCTAGAAATGTGTAGTGTGTCCACCACAGTGGGTAATGATGTAACTCTGTCTGTCTGTGCTGAACGTGTCTCTCTGTCTGCCCTGTAGGAGGCGGTGCAGTGTGTGCAGGAGCTGAACAGCGCGTCTGTGCTCTTTGTGTTTGTGAGGAGCGGCGTCGAGTCCACGCTGGAGCGCAGCACCATCGCCCGGGAACATATGGGTCTTCTGCTGCATCAGCTGGTCACCACCGCCATCCTGCCAACAGAGCAGTACTACAAAGGGTGAGACACGTGTTTGTTAACAACTTTAATCGGTCTGAGCTGGAGTGTTCTCCAGATCAAGAACGGGTTCACTCAGAACTGGGCTCCACTTACCTCACCTACTGGATCAGATGAGACATGTCTGGAGTCCAAATGTAGTTTATTTAGATTAGAAAACTGCACGTACTGTATACAAAGAACAGACCTGAAACACACAGTTACATGAAATGTATGTCATTCACTTATTTACAGTAATATTACAAACAAAAATACAATTACATATTACATTACATGGACAGTTTCCACTGAAAATTAGACACACACTTACACACAAGAACAGAAACCACTTATAAAATAATGTTTATAGCTGTAATTGCATGTCCATGTATGTAACATGTAATGTAATTTTATTTGTAATATTACAACAACGATATACATTTTATTTTATATTTTTTCTTCACTTCATGACACAGTGCTTTTCACTCATTTTTATGAATGAAAATATTACATTTCTACCTTCATAGCCAATACATACATTATTACATATACATTTATTTTAGTAAAGACAAAAATAATAATAAAATTGTAAATAGTAAAAATTTGTAAATAGTATAATTTTTAATAAAAATTTATTTACAATAATACTATAAAGAAAAATACAAAACCAATATAATATACACTTACAAACAAACATATATTTTATAAAATAAAATAAAATGTATAATATTACAAACAGAGTATGTACAAGCATTGACAGTCTCCACTGAAATTACATTTTATTTTAAATTACAACAATGAAATACAGTTTATTTTTTCTGTAATGACACAAATGACATAATTATCATACATTTTCATATTATTACATATTAAACACAAATAAACAGAACCGGAAGAGACCTGGGTGTTTCACAATCCCAGCAATCATTTACATAAGAATAGTTGGTAGCTGATGGCCCATGAGAGGGAGGGGGGAACAAGAATCTCAAAAAACCTGAGTCTACCACTAGAGGGAGAGGGAAAAGGAGTCTAAAAAAAATAATGAATGCTAGTGTTAAATATAGTCCACAACCGATGTACACTACAGGCTAACGTCTGGAGTCGGCGCTTTTTTAATAAGATTCCACAGAAATGTGCTTAGGATTCTGCAAGATTTTATCCTTTCTAAAAACGCTGTTGTCATCACTGTGTGGTGAAGTATCTGCAGAACATTTTATTCTGCTCTTGTATCTCATTTCCTGTTTATCTCATGATGTCATCGTGGTCACTGATTTATCAAAAAAGGTTCATCTATTTTTCACAAAACGTACACTTCAGATATTTCATGATTAGATAAAAGCCAAGAACTCAAGTCTGGCTTGCTTTGGCCATCAGTTTTAGTAACCTGTATCAATCCTAAATGAGACAAAAATCAAAAATGTCTCCGCCTCATGCTAATGATATATTTTGTCAAAGTAAAACATTTTGATAAAGTATCATCAAAATACCGGGATGTTCAGTTTACAGTCTGTTCTAAACATTTCTGAAAAGATCTGAGGTGACGACATAAAAATTTGGATATACTGAAAAATTAAGATCTTATAAAAAAATTTGATCAAAACAGGCAAATTTATAATGTCATCAAACGAGAGTTTTGTGGAAATCATGTGATTGCATAATAATAATAATAATAATTATTATTATTATTATTATTATTATTAGAATCATACACAATATAATAATAATAATTATTATAATAATTATAATAACAATAATTATAATAATTATAATAATAATAAAATAATAATAATTAATAATAAATAGCAACTCTACAAATAAGCCTAAAGGATTTTTGAGTGGTCATTTATTTCTGTTTTAAGATTGGTGTGACTAAATGAAGACTTATTGTTTGTTTTACAGGCTTCAGGAGATTTTGGAGGTTGCTGATGATATGGCCATCGACATTCCTCACATCTGGCTCTACCTGGCAGAGATAATCACTCCGATACTACATGAGGGAGGAATCCCCATGGGAACGCTCTTCAGGTACGGTTCTCCTTCAGTCGATGTTAAGCCTGTAAAAGCATCCATACACTTGATTATGGGAGTTTTAAGTTTTGTGAGGTAAATTCTTTTATGGAGGTTTTATTTTATAGTTTATATGGAAAGATCTGGTGGTTCGTTTTGTTTAAACATCTGACCACTAGATGGCAGTATTGCAGTCTAGCTTCAGACATTAGTCTCTTCTACTCCAGTGTAAACAAGCAGTGTGAAGACACACCTCTGATGATTTTAAGTAGATTTAAAATATCACTACTTACAGATTCACAGTACAATCATGCTTATATTGATGTGTAGTTGAGCTGGAAGAACTGAGTCACTTAAAAAGCCCAGTGATTTTCTGTAAAAACATTTTCTGGTTTTGTTTCTTTAGAGAAGTGTCGAAGCCGCTGCTGTCGTTGGGGAAAGCTGCTACTTTACTGGTTCAAATCCTAAACCTGCTCTGTAAAGGCCTGGTAAGTGGTCCAGCGACAGTTTTTGTCCTCTTGTCCACTCGTGCCCAGTGTTTTCAGTCTCTCTAATGGAGGTCTTCACATTCTCCAGCATGGAGAGTTTGTAAAACTGACATCTGTGCTACATGTTACCGTTTTCATTTCTTTGAAACAGGCTGAATTACCCAGAACACCAGCAGTCCAGTCACATTTCACAGAATAGACACTTTTCCCTTCTCATTGGTCTGCAGGGCAGAGGCAACATCATCTACGGCTCTGTTCTTTTTAAAAACTAGATAACTCCTGATTAAGGATGAACACATTAACCTAAATAGCTGATTAATTGGGATAATCGTTGCCATTTTAGTTGGTTGGCATCGGCCTGTGCTCATGAGGCCCGTCAACAAAAAATGTCACATTTACAGGCACATCTGCAGGCAGCCTGATCAGTGTAGCTGCTGAACAGTGTTAGAGCTCCCCCTAGTGTCAGTGTCACCACTCTACAGGCAGTCTTATCAGTGTAGCTGCTGTAGAACAATGTTAGAGCTCCCCCTA